>JACGDI010005785.1:147355-214591 GCA_014898725.1 Jacaranda copaia
TTTTGCTGAGGATTAGTCCTTCTGCAAGGAGATGGTTTGAAACTGCTATGCATAAGCCTGGGGCTTGCATATGAGAGAGTTGCAAGTAATCAGCTTGAACTGAACTACACCTCCTGCAGTTATCAAGACCAACGAGCTATAATAAATATGCTATACCATTTTAGAGTACACCTGTTGCTTGGCATGCAAGCCTGTCTGCCAGGCAACCCATGCTCCAAGGGGCTAAGACTTGGATATTGGAATTCTTTTTATAGCTGTTCTCTTTTTGCTCTTCTCTTTATAATTACTAAGTTCTTCATCCATGTCAGTTGCCACTACCTTTTCAATTCTCCACGCTAGTATTTCACCTGAAATAGTTCAAGAATTGATGCTTGCTGGGCACTTTATTTTGAAATAAATTGCTTATTTGCCAGCATCATTGTGCTTGTTGATTTTTAAATGGAAATGCTTTTACCTTGGTTTAGGCCAGTTATCATGATAACTAAGCACATGGGTACTTCTGCCGTATTAATTTGTTTCTAGGGTGGAACTTTTCAAAGCAACTCTCTTATCAAGGTTTTTCTTCTAAACAGATGATTTAGTTGAAATTCCAAACTAAGACTTCTTAAGGATGCTGTGTTCCTTTATTTTAAAAATGAACAAAGATGCCTCAATTCTGTGCAGTCTTTGCATGTCAAATGTGCATAGGTTTGGGTGTAATTTGGAGCAGGAAATTGGAGAGGTGACAAGGATAAATCTCACCAGGAGGAATGCATTGAATAATTCAAAATATGGGAGTAGGCTTGAAACGGTAAAAGATGACATGATTTTGGTTCAGTTCAGTCCTTGCTAAAAAAGACTAAGCTAAATTAGTATACAAGGTGGTGTAAACTGAATAGTAATAAATTAGTTTAGCCACAGGATAGATGGAGAAGGTATTTATACTTTTATCATAGGAAATGTCAATCTTTGGCCTCACATCAAAGGAACTTTTGCGTGACGCCTTGATTTTCATGCCTATAGAGTATAGACCCCTCCATTGCTTGAGATTAAATTTGATTAGGAATAAGCTTTCTTAGTGGCCATCCACACTCTTAAGGTTGTGTTCCCCCATGGGCCTTTTTATTTGCTTAATTTGGCAAAGAGGTTTTTGCTGCATTAAATAATTGTGTCCACATTCACATCCACCCACTCCTGTTGATTTAACCACAATGTCACTAGGTGGAATAGCGGCATGCTCTCAAAGAGTTATTTGTCTCCACATTGAAGAGAGTAAGTCTGTCTGTAGTGCAACATGGCACTGTGCACCTGATGATTTTTTTTTGAACATAATTTGAGTATAACAACTCCTGCAACTCTCCGTTGTTAGGCTACTCATTTATTATCTAAATTTAATGTATTGAGTTTGGACCACATTGTACGCTATCATGGTTAACTGGTATGGTGTTTCATCTGGTCCAAACCCAAAACCTTTTATACTTTGCCTATTTGTCTGCTAGAATCTTTTATCACATTGTCTGGATCATATTTTTCCTCATTAGCTTCAAAAACGTTAATGGAGCATTCTCAGATAGATTTTGGTGAGCTTCTGTTTATATTGATTCTAGAATATTAAGCAAATGGTGGTGGATTAAACATCCTTGGGGATGGGGTTATGGAAAAAATCAATTCTATCTTGGTAGTGTTACAGGAATATGTGTCTTGAGTATGATATATGGCCAGCAGAGCCAGGATTAGTTTGTGAGATTGGAGCTTTTGTGATGATTGATGAAGACCTTTTTGAACTAGTGTTCATGGACCAAGACTCTGAGTTGGGTTTTGCTTCTTTTGTTTGAAGAATAAAAGAAAGAATTTCATTTCATTCTCAGATAGCTAGTGAAATTTTAAGACTTTAACTAACACCTGAAGAATCCAATTATGGAAAATTTAAAAATTTCGAAAGCGTCCTTTGACTCTCAAGCACAAAATCTGAACTACTAAATTCCTGGAGATTTTTTAAGATTAAGCTGAATAAATTGTTAATAATTTGCTTCATTCCTACAACATGCAGATTACCAAATTCCTTCCATTTTTCACGATAGTTTCTGTAGAGGGTGGTGGGGATGGCTATATATAGATGATCTCCTTTTTGGTGGCGGATTATTGTTTACTGAATTAAGAATAGGAACAAGAGATCTATTTGATCTGTACTACCGGTTTTATTTTCTCTCCACGTGTAAATAAAGAAATAAAAATGAAGCCTTATGTCTATGTTTTGTGTTTTCAAAGGCTTATTTGGTGTTGGTGATCTGTACTACCAATTTAATCATAAATTGTTAATAATTTGCTTCATTCCTACAACATGCAGACTGCCAATTTTCCTCCATTTTTTACCATAGTTTCTATAAAGTGTGGTGGGGATGGCTAGAGATAGATGATCTCCTTTTTGGTGGCGGATCGAGCGTAACTGCAAATTATTGATTACTGAATTAAAAATAGGAATAAGAGATCTATTTGATCTGTACTAGCAGTTTTATTTTCTCTCCACGTGTAAATAAAGAAATAAAAATGAAACTGTATGTCTATGTTTTGTGTTCTTAAAGGCTTATTGGTATTGGTGATTAGTGCACCTATACATGCTTGTCGTCTTTCAATATGCTCATTAGTATAATACACTTGTCATATAAGTGTGGCATAAATCTATTTGTCTATGAAAAGTTTCTGAATCAACTTAAACACAGCATGTAGGTAGACAACTTTGAGCTTATCTTGGCTCTTCTTATTCGGACACCTCATATGTTGCTTTTGTTTGCAGGGTTATTTTTTTTCCGCTGTGGCTATTTCACGTTGTTGTTGCCCGAGGAAGATTCTCTCTACCTGCCCCATCAGTACCTCATGATCGCCATGTATGCCACAAAGTTTATGATTTTTTAAAACCATTCAGTAATTAAATTCTCTAGACTGGTAGAGGTTGTGTCTTACTGAAATATTGAGTACACATAAACGCAACTTTTTATATATTTCTTAGTTTTTCATTTACTTTTTTGGTGAATAGTGGGCCCCGTGCCATGCTGTGGTTGCCATGCCATTGCTTGTTGCATTCGAATTGCTTCTTTGTATATATCTCGAGAGTATAAACGGTAAGGAATCAAAACCCTTTCATGAATTTTTGGTACCACTCAGGCATTATCTTAATATTTATTTTTGACTACAAGGAACTTTGCCTTCATGTTTCTAGTCTGTTCCCTATTCCTCTTCTTCATAAGTCAATCACAATATGATCTCATTGTTTTGGTAGAATGTCATTGCTTTCGTAATTGCTATTGATATTTTCCATATGAATGCATCTCCATATTGCAGTTAATGGTTCTGCTGCTGTAAACCTGAAAATTGCCTTCCTTCCTTTGCTGGCCTTCGAAGTTATTGTCCTTATTGACAATTTTAGGTACGACATCCTACTTGAATGCCCTTACTCTCAGTCTGCTCTTCTCCTACAAGAGATCATCTTTCAGGATATGTAACCCCAAGTAGGTAACAGTTAGATTCATATGTTAATACTTTGTAGTATGCTAAACAAAGTACATTGGTGCTAGGGATAATCATTCTGCAAGAAAGTTTACTGGAATGAAAAATTTTGAATACTTTAGAGTTTTGAACATTGGAAATATAGAAAATTTGTATATTACAGAATAGGTGGTCATAATTTTGGAGGTTTTTTCTGCTCTTATTGAGTGCCGAGAATCAATGATCCTTGTCCAACAAGGTGGCAGTAAAATTTTATGATGAATTATGTCTGAGCCTGCTTAACTTCCTTTTGTCAATCCTTTTAATGTATCATAGTGTAATCAAGTTCCATTTTTCCTATTCTTTCATGTTATTGATGCAGAATGTGCAAAGCTTTATTACCAGGAGATGGTGAAAGCATGAGTGAGGAGGCAATATGGGAGACACTTCCTGTAAGTTTCTTGCTTTAACAGAACGAGTAAGGAGTGCAAAAACTTAGATCCTTCTCTGTTCCTCTAAAAATTAAATAATGGTCCTGGTTGCTACTCATTTCTTACTGCAGTCTGCACGTTCAGTTGGTGAATGGTTTGCTACTGAAACAATTTTTTCTTTCTTCTTTTTTTTTTTTGAAAAGTGTATGGAACAAGTGATTGTAGTTCTTAATGCATAATTTAAAAAGAAAGTACAATGGCTACTTTGTTGAAGTATAGAAATTGAAGAAGCTCTATGCAGGCTGGCACTAGAATCTGGAAATAGTTTATCTTATGTTATTGAGTGCGAGAAAATTTTCATTGAATTTTAGGATTAGTAAGTCTTGTAGAAGTTTTAGATTGAGAAAATAAGATGGCTACTTTGTTGAAGATTTGAAATGAAGAAGCTCTATGCAGTCTTATACTAGACCCTCGAATTAAAAAGGTCATGTTATTAGATGCAAGAAATTTTTCTCTGGATTTAGGAATACTAGGCCTTGAAGAAGTTTTGGATTGGTGCTTCTGTGATTGAGAAGTGTATCAAGATGGAATAATCAACTGTTCGTATCTGTTTAGTTGTGATCTGATTGACAGAAATTCCCAATTCCCACTGTAGTGAGGGGGAACATACTTCACAATAGACATTTGAGTCTCAATATCAAGATGTGCACTCCATTGAACTCTTATTCATGTGAAAGGATATTCTCCAGAAAATGAAGATCCTTACTTGCATAATTTTGCCTGCTTCTTAAAACATCAGTCTAACAACTCTTAAGCAAGCTCCAAATCAACCTGGAAACTCTACATAGTTCAAAAAGAGGGTACATTCTCGCTTTACAATTTCAGGAAGTGAGTGAATCCATTCCACAAATTATTCTTTGGTGCTTGTGAAAATGAAAGCCTTTAAGATAGATCTTAATTTCATAAATTTCTTCTTACAAAATTATTGCAGATTGCTTATCATTGTCAAACTGTATTTTGGGATCACCAAAGTGACAGAAATGCCTAACCATATCTTTGTGTTATATTTTGTTTAATTGGGAGTTGAATTGCGGAGCGCATCTTTCCTTTCAGCGACATCCTCTAGTGGATGTATACTCTATGAAAATCACTTCTTCATTGCCATTTATTAAGTAATTAACAAGATAAATCATCAACCAAAGCATGTTAATTCTAACACTTTCTAGAGTAACACTGGAAGAACAGCTGTTGTAGTGCATGGCAACATGCATCTCTGTAAAAGTTTGAGCACCGAAATGATTCCCTGTGTCTTGAGCTTTATCTAACATGTCTCAAAGTGAGTGGGAGAGGACAGTGTTGCTCTTTGTAAGTGGTTGCTTAAGGACCAATTAGCACCAATAGCTTATAGTGTTGTTTTACTGGGCTGTTAACTTACCCAAATTTATGGTGATTGGATCTTGAGGCATGCATCAAGGTACAGGCTAGCAGACCTCATGTGTGACAGTATTAGAGAAGCTAACTGGTTTGAACTGTTTTAACTTAGTGTTGTTAGGGACAGGGCACACTCCATGCACCTTGGTTGGTGCCATCTCCTGAACCTGTGGAGGCATCTCTAGAATTCCATATGCCTGGTATTGATGAGTGTTTCAGGGATTTAAAGAGGGTAGACCTTGAGATACCAACCCTTTCCACATTGGGTGGGAGAGAAAATTGACTCTTCTATGGCACGAAGTATCCTTTTAGCTAATTTAGTCCAAATTCATACTTTTCACTTGGGCCTCAAGGCATGTACTGCTTTATGGGTTGGCTGGCTTACAGCCTCACAAGTAATGTGCTCTGCAAATGTTTAGTTTCATAGCTGGATATTTCTCACTTTGTTCTTTGTCTATATCTGGCTTATATTTTTATTCCAGTTTATTTGAAATTATAAGACTCTTTATTTATGATTGTATTGTGATCAGCACTTCTGGGTAGCTATATCAATGGTTTTCTTTCTTGCTGCTACAGTGTTCACTCTCCTGAAATTGTGTGGTAAGTTTGCTCTCTCGCTATCTGTAAGTCTATGTGGGTATTGTATCCCTGTGAGTTTACCCTCCCATACCTTCCACCAATAAGGACAATGTATAACAAGAAACACCTTATAATCTAGGTGCTACACTTTCATGATTACTTTAATGTTATCATGTGTTGCTTTATGTTTGATTTCAGCTTTATTACATATGTTTTTTGTTTGAGCATATTTTATGAGCTTGTACTTTAGTATTCCTTATCCACTTATCATGTGACAAAAAATGTTACCTTTGTCTGAAAGATCTTCCAGATATGCAAGACTTGATCACTTATTTGTGCTACTGCGATTTGCAAACTGACAAAGTTTTTGCTTTCATCTTTTATTTTTGTCTTTTATTTTGGGGCAAAGCAATCACATCTGTTAGTCTGTGGCCTGATTTCCTCGTGGATGCATACATATTATTATGGACGGAGGCTGAAAAATTACTGATACTGAGAAACTGTATGGATGAAATTCTGGAGTACGTTTTGAAGAATTGGGACTCCACACAGAAGTTTTTCTGGGTTTGAAGTGGGTACGAATAAATGAGCTCAAGTGATATTTCATTCCGTTAACTTGTCCTACGATAAGTGTGAATTGGAGATGAATAAAGAAGAGCTGAAAATTGAAATAGTCTGGAAACAGTTTAATGAAGCAAGAATACTGGCACTTAGTATCACAGGAAGATAGCAATTACAAGGAAAGATTGGTGCTACGCTGATAATGTGATCTAAATAGGATGGGGATTGTTCCATTAGCTTTGAATTGGCAGAGAAAAACACATTAAGATTGTTTACTTTTATTTATTTGTTACTTTTTTTGGGGGGGTTGGGGTGGGATGGGTTGGGGTAGAGGAGAGGGGGAGGAAAATGATATTGGGTTACCTGGTTGTGTTCTGATTTTTTCTTTGGATGAAATAGACACCAGGGATAAGTTTGATTTTGGCTTGTGAGGAATCTTTTAGAGAATGTCCATATGGTGCATATGGTTTTCATCTCCTTGGACAAACTCATGCTTAGGCTACAGATGTGTTTTTTTGAAGCCAAGAGATTTGTTTGGAGCTCTGTTGTTTAGATTATCAATGAAAGATGAAGAACCCAATGCTACTATACTATTGGCTAAAATTTTTGGTAGAAATGTGAGGGCTGATGGGATTGATAAGTTAGTCCTTGAGGCTTAAAAATGATGGAAATGTTTTGACAAATTACTCCCAAAGACTGACTTCTAATTATTCCTTTCTATTTGGTGGCACTGTGGAGGACATTTTCCTTGATTGGTGGTAACATTCTGATGTGGGACTAATGGCTACCCTGGAAGAATCAAAAAAGCATGCAGGGTAGCTTGGTTCTTCCTTGCTCCATTTGGATGATGTTGGACTGGGGTTATTTTAAATCATCAAAGAGGATGGAAAAGAATAAGTATGTTGCTGCATCTAATTGCTGTGGACAGTGCTTGAATGAAGTTAGAAACAAAAATAACAAGAATATTCAGCACTGCACTTTGAATCCCATGGCACAACACAATGTTTGATTGCTTCCATAAATTGCAAGATGAGCCTAAAAGGCTCTAAAGCAACTTAACTCTTATTCATCCAACTTTCCATGTGATAGCACATGCATATCATAGATTCTATGATATATTCCAGAGGATGTAAGACTCCAAATGAGAGAAACTAAATAGGAAGACAATTAAACCGATTCAGAACCTTCTGAAGTTACCAAATATGGTGCATACATGCATCAAATATACTTACCAGTGTAATTATTTGGTATTTGATACCCCAAAATAATATTTTAAATCTTCCTAAACTATTTCTTGAGTTGCTTCTGGACATATATTGGTTTGCGTCAATTCTATACTTGTATCTGTCTTAATCAGTTGAAGTTTCTCTATTTCATGTGAGCATTCTGCAATAATACTTCATTCTTTTGATGGTAAACTGGCTTTGCGGATTTCTATGAGGCCTTTGAAGATTGTCATATGGTTTTTCATTTAATTCATATTCATTTCTTTGTTCTGTTACACTTTCTTTCCATTCGGCATGAATGCTAAAAACTTTTCCAAATTTATTTTTGGCTATGCTTTATGATTTCTCTTAATTTTGACATTGCAGGTGATGTTGGTGCTCTTGGCTGGTGGGATTTGTTCATAAATTATGGGTATCATTTCAACTTAAAACCATCTTTTATATTCATCCTTATGTCATCAGTGTTTCACATGTTTCAGAGTCGGCTCATTATGTGTTTATATAGGATTGCGGAGTGCTTTGCATTTCTTGTTTGCACAAAATGGTCGAATCCAGTAATTCATAGAAATTCTCGAACAAGAGAAGAAAGCTCATCTTCTACCACTATTAGATATCTGGATTGGAACAGTGGCTTAGTGGTATCTTCTGAGGATCATTTGCAGGATAGAATGTGTGGCCTACAAGATATTGGTGGTCACATCATGAAAATCCCAATTATTGGTTTTCAAGTCCTCCTTTGTATGAAGCTTGAGGTATCCATTATTCCTCTTGTAAATATTGTGACCAAATTGCTGAAGTGGGTCTTGGGATCTTTTATCAACTGATTGACTATGGTGTTTGGATTAGGGAACACCACCAGGTGCTAGACATATTCCTCTTCCAGTTCTCTTCTCTCCTATTTTTGTATTGCAAGGAGCTGGGGTCTTGTTTGCTACATCCAGATTGGTTGAGAAAATTGTTCTTTTACTACGAAGTGAAGCTGGTGGAGGAATATATTTTGTATATTCTTCAAGAATTCATGGCTGCTTTGATTTCCTGCACCATGGTTCGAGGTAATTTTCAAAGTCATGCTATTACATAGTGGGTTGCTTTGCATAGAAATATAAACAAGTCTTGTAAAGATGTTCGTTTCACTAACATATTTTTTGTGACTTTTACCCATCAGGCTGCTCGGCTGGTGGTCCATTGATGAAACAAGCAGAGAAGAGCAGGCCCGTCTGTTCCATGATGGGGCCTCAGGGTAAGACTAGTTTGTCTTTTCTTACATGATCAGTTGTGTGTATTATTAAATGAGCATCCACACATCTTCTACTGTGGCTAATGGTCAGATCACTTATTGAACTGTCCTTTAGGTTCCTATCTCACATGAATGTCTGAGAAATTTGATAATTTTTTGGTGTTCTGTGAATTTGTTTCAAGGATATGGAAATTTTATGTGAAGAGACCTCCTCAAGTACAAATGAAAAACAAAAAGGCAGCAAAAAAGTACAAATATCTTCTAGTCTGACAGCATGGAGACTGCAAAATCATAATCAAATCATTAGAAAATTTTCTTTAGTGTCCTATCTTTTTGTGGAGAGCAACTTACAAGCACCAGTTATTAAGACAGTCTGACGGAAATTTATCCCTGAGAAAGATGTTCAAAATCCATTAAAGATCGATCTCCTATTTTATGATAAGAAAATAAAATGGCAAATAGGTAACTCACCTTTGTCATGTATGGTCACACATGCTTATGACACTAGCTATGAACTTACGGGTATTTGCATAACCACAAAGGAAATGACTTTTTAACTTAAGGGTAAACATAGGTTATATCAACTGCACTGCTTTCTCCTCTTGTTTTAAGATGTTCTAATGACAACTTCATTTCAAAATAGTGAGCCAAGTAGTAATTTGTTTTTACCATTCCTATAATAATTTACTGCTCATTTTATATCTAGAATCAGATCTTAATCTTGGAAGTTTAGGATTGATTCTGTGGATGATCTAACCAATTGATTGTTACTCTAACTACTAACAGTTATAACACTTTTTCTGGTTATCCACCTGAGATAGTGAAGAAAATGCCGAAGAAGGATCTTGCTGAGGAGGTAGATATAATCTCTTTAATTACATTTTTTTTTTTTTTCGCAATGCCCTAACCACAGCTTTTTTAGAAAGTATCCTGTTCTTTTTTTGTTTGATTGTCCTGTTTTTAGGTTTGGAGACTTCAAGCAGCACTTGGTGAGCAAACGGAAATTACAAAATTCAGCCAGCAGGAATATGAGAGACTTCAACATGTAAGAATCTTAAGTTTTTGATTGGTTTCCATATATTTGTGTGTGCGTGTGAGACAGATGCTTTCGCCAATGTTTAATGCCAAAACTTCCTGGAATGAGATCATGCCTTATACAGTTGTCTTTTGGTCATGATAGAAGCGTATAATTGTTTTCTTTCTCCCTCTCAATGAAATTACAATTTGATCATTATTTGTCCAATGGGTATGTATGCTTGCCATAAAGTTTACTTCATACAGCAGCCTGAATGACTTGTCACAATGCTGCCCAGGAAAAAATTCTGTGTAGAGTCTGCTTTGAGGGAGAGATTAGCATTGTACTTCTTCCTTGTAGGCATCGCATTCTTTGCAGGTACTTTAGCCAGTTTATGATTTTCTTAGTTGTATAATCATTAAAAGCTCATTCTTTCTTAACGCACTGATTGTTGTTTAATGTGGCACAGCTCCTGCTCTGATAAATGTAAGAAATGCCCAATTTGTCGAGTGTCTATTGAAGAGCGGTTACCTGTATATGATGTATAGCCTTTCATAGATTGCTCGCTTCCCGTTTTTGGACTTGATTGTCTAAGGGTAAAATCCTAGGCATATGAAGTAGGGTAGTTTTTCTTCAAAATTCTAGCATATAGGGAACTCAACTTTTGACACAACTAACGAAAGCAAGCGATGGCTTGCTCTACTGCTGTTCTTTGATGGGAGTTACTTTTGTTTTATTTGTACATACTATAGTTAACACAGTTCAAATTCTAATTTGAGGTAGATGTGTAATATAATCTGATCCCTTTTTTAGTAGCTGCATGTTTCCATTGGCAAAATTATTTTCATTTTATCTTTTAGAAATTGCTGCGAGATACGGTGGTATTGGGATTTTCTGCAATGTTTTTCAGTTTTTCATTTCTTTTTGTTGGGGGGTTGAGGAGTGGGGGCATAATTTCTTTGGTACAAGTAAATCTTATTGGGACGGTGTTGAAATATTAAAACACCAATCCAGTAGTGTCCTGAAATATAAAAGAAAACGAAACAATGACAATAAATATCGCCTTGGGTGCGTCTTGCACATCTGCATAGCATGAGCCTGATATGTCAAGTCGAATTAATCAAATTGATGGTGTTTTGAATGTTGTACTCCAAGCAGGCACCTCCATTCAATGGATAAAAGTGAGACAACACAATGTTTAGACAAATTTTAGTTCTCAATTATAAGCTTCCACGAACAAATTGTGCAAAATATGGAACCTTAGGGCAACATATTTAAAAGCAACAAGAAGGGACTACAGCGGACATAATTCTTTACCACTAGGAATATGAACCAATGCGAGGCTGCTACAGTGGCAAGGTGTCTCCCACTTTTCTGTCTTGGCCTTCTGAGTGTCTTTGATTTAATGACATAAGTCTTATACGCATAAAAGTGCAGGTTAAAGTTTTGAACCTAATGAGGCATGTTGTGCTTGTGTATAATAATGAAAGAGAAAAAATCTGCATGGGCCAAGCACCAAGCCCGAGTCTCCTATCTGTGTTCTTGCATGAGCTATGCATAACAATTGCCTAATGATGCAATGGTGTCGACGATCTGCCCAATATATTGTTTGCAGAGCTAATTAGTTTCCTCAACCATGGAACGAAAGTATATGCGAATGCTAGCTAAAATGCCCGAGGACTAGCAAGTGATGCCAACATAATGGCGTGTTCGCTTGCCCATAGTGCCATTCAGTCTCCCTATATTTTTCCACTGCTATAGTTTTATATAGATGTGAACATACATCAGCTCTAATCTCATTGAAGTGCCCGCAATAGTGGGCTAATTTATAAAAATATTGTTATAAAAAATAATTTTTACAAAACTACAACAAATCAGAGGAGTTTGTAAAACTATCGTAAGACATAACTACAAGTCAAGCTTTTAAATACTTTTTCTATTTTTCTTTTTATCGGAGTAAGAGGTGTGGCCTCTCTTAATTTGTTGCAAATTTCATGAAAGAGAGGCCATGGCTCTTTGGGATTGTTTTTCAGTTTTTTCTTGTTATGTTATTGATTTATTTTTATTTTTTAATTTTTTGATGGTGGTTGAATTTTTTTCTTTTGAAAAATATTTGATAGGCTAATGTCAACCCTCATCAATTCTAATGAAGGTTGACATCATCCATAATATTGTGTGTAATTTAATATAAAATATTTTATTTTATATTTAAAATTTAATTAATTATTTTTATAAAATATTAAAAGTGAGTCATAAAAACATAGTATAAATTTTATGTTCGAAGCCCAAGCCCAAACCCGACATCATCAATTGTTTTAATTTATAATTATATTTTATGTTCTATGTTTTTCCTTTGTATCAAACTTCATGAATAATAAATTTGGTCAAAAATCTCAAAAATTCATACACTTGTAATCTATATTACATTTTACTTACATGCTTGAAGAATAAAACCCATACATTGTTCTTTAATTAAATGGTGAACATTACATATTAGACACAAAAATTAAATATACCTAATATTGTAAGCTAATATTCCGACCCTATCTTAGGAGGTAGTTGAAATGCAAATTTGGACTTTAAAATTAAGAATCAATAAAAATGATATATGATATTAATCATTTTTAGTCAATATACATTGGCATTGACAATAACCATTTCTTTATCTTAATAACCATGTATATCCACGCTAAAAAATGGATCATCTCCCATTTGAATTTACTTCTAAAAGATAAATATATATATATATATATATATATGATAATGTTATGTAAATGGTGGGTTTTATAAGTGGAATAGGTAAACATGACTGAGTAAGGAAAACCATTATGTGACAATTTCAAATGTAATAATAATAACATACCTTAAAATTACAAGCATCACTTTATGATTAGAATGTATGATAATTCTTGATTAATGTATTAATATATAATAATGTACTGCGATTTCATATACCTACTTTGGCCAAGTTTCTAATATTACAAGCATTCCTTCACAAGTTAATTTATTACATCAATTGAAATAAGTACAGAATATAATAAGTAAATTTATAAAAATATGTTTCAATCACTTGCATTTTATAAAATAGTACATTTATAAAAAAATTTAAAATTTATACTACATTTTAAAAAAATAATTAAATAAATTTTAAATATAAAATAAAATATTTTATATTAAATTACACACAATATTAGGGCTGATGTCAGCCTTCATTAGAATTGATGAGAGTTGAAGTCAGCCTATCAAACATTTTTCAAAAGAAAAAATTCAACCACCACAAAAATAAAAAAAAATCAATAACATAACATTAAAAAAAAAAAAACAATCCCAAAGAAGCATGGCCTAGGGGCACATCTCTGGCATGAAATTTGCAACTAATTAAGGCCACACCTCTTACTTTGATTAAAAAAAATAGAAAAAATATTTAAAAATGTGACTTATGGTTATGTCTTACGATAATTTTACAAATTTTCATATTTAAGATAATTTCATAAAAATTATTTTTTATAACAATATTTTTTTAAATTAGCCCACAACAGTAGCTCACTGTAACTTGCCCACCACATAACATGCACCAGAGGGCCTACTCTCAATTAACCCGATGGTTAGTTAAATTGCTACAAGAAAATCTTCAAGAAAACCTCCTTCCATCCCTCCTGAATCTTGATCTCCAGCCTTCCGGAGTTCCATCCAGCTGTTGGCCTGGCCATATATGCCAACAAGTCGGGAACTCGAGTCCCCCAAAAGTGGTCAAGGCCTCATATATAGATAAATCGAAGGACCGTGGAACGGTCTCTCGTCGTTCGAACCAGAAGCCTAGCGCCCAGAAATCTAATCGCAATAGGCATCAAGATAATTGTCCGTCACTGCCTCTGGGTGCCAAATCATTTCTGACTGATCCTATGCCTAACCGTATTGGTAGCGATCTCTGAAGATAATTGCATGCCATGCCTAAGTTTCTCTGACGCTGAAAGTTCCCCGTCCGGCAAAAACATTCCGATTTGCCTTAATTGGTAACTTCTCACATGGATAACCTTCCATGAAAGAGCTTCACGAACAGTTCAACTCAATCGGCCTCAAGGGTGCTTACTCAATCATAGTATTAGATACAAAACCCATCGTGATCAACTTGACGTGCGAGGAGGATTTCTTGTGATTATGGCTACACAAGGAATGGTTCTTTTAGGGCCTTCCGATGTGTGTATATTCAAGTGGTCACCAGAGTTCCATCCGGATCAAGAATCTATGCTGGCGTTTATTTGCATACCGTTGCCAAGTCTCCCCGCTCAGTTGTTTGAAAAAGACGCGTTATTCTTAGTGGTGATCTTCATTGGCGTTCCTCTAAGGGTCAACGATGCTACTGCTCTTAAATCTCCCAAGAGCGTGGTCAGAGTGCGTATGGAAATAGACTTAACAGCCCATCGAGTGGATGTGACTGCCATGAAAATTGGCTCCAAATTTTTTTTTCGATAGTAGAGTATGAGGAAGTCTCGAAATAGTGCAAATTTTTTATGCATATGGGCTACGAAGAAAAAGAATGCATGATCAAGATACACGGGCAAAATGAGCGCCGGCACGAGGGATTTGAGGATATCGTGGTGCCAACGTCCGACAACAATTTAAAAAAAAAAAAAAGGTGATAGATTAAAGCTGCTCTGATGTCTCTCCCCGTGTCTTATTGCTTAGAGTATCCTTATCCCATCTCAATGCCGATGAAAATAGGGTTAATCCCTACTTCATGAGGAAGGTTGCTGTTGAGATGTCTGAGATCATGACCGACTAGAATAAGAAGGCAAATGTAACATGTGAAAATATGAAGGAAAGAGCAATCATCCTTTATGATCCCATGTTGAATAGGTGAGAACCCCATGATGTAGATGAATGCTTAGAAAGTGGTGACCAAACTGTTATGTCTGAAATACCTGAAATCAAGGTTGTAGAGCATAAAGCACGTACTTAGGGGCGTCCTTAACAAATATAGTGGCAAAAAAAGCAAATGATATTCATCCAATGAATCCCAGGGACCTAGGGAATGCTCTTTGGTTGCCGACAACTTTAATAGTAGAGGCAGCCCTATAAACCATGGATTCAAACGCCAATCCCAGTACCATGAAAAAAGCTTTATGGTCAATGTAGAGTATGATGACAATAGTCTATAACCCATCCCCATTTTTTTTGTTGCAACGCTCAAGGATGAGATCCACGGTCCCTGCTTATTTAGTACTGTGGATGGATACAATCAAAATACTGATGGTATGGAAGAATCCAAGATTTCATCTTCAGATAACATACAAGAGGACTCCAGCAACCCAGAGTTCAATTACCTCCAATGATGAGCTTGCGCAGCTTGTGTAACTCCTAAGCTCCATAAAATCATCACCAAAATCTTTGAAAAATCTTTTTCAATTCTTGAGAATTAATAGCTTAAATAAAAATCCTAAAATGAAACATAAGGGGGATTGGTAACCTTGAATCACGAAGAATGTTACAGAAAATCCGTGGAGAGCTAAAACCTAATATAATTGCCATTCTTGAGCTATTTAATCAAATTAGATACTACATTCATGACTCGTTTATTCAGCTTCAATTCGGTAATGTCGAATTCATCTAGCAAGATATGGTGCTTCTTTGCAGATGGCTTAACTCCCTTCGGTAATTGTTGACAAAGATTAGATGTTGTAAATCCAAGTGGCATCAGCTACCATGGCATACCCCATTTACTGCACCTTTGTCTATGTTAGTTGCACAAGGACAGGGAGAAAAGTGCTGCGGGATGATCCCAAGGATGTGGCTCATCAAGGCTGTCCATGGGCTGTCGTCAGCTATTTTAATACCATCATCCTTCCGCATGAAGCATGTGGAACTAAAAGGCCTAAAATCCGATCAATGGATGACTTAATTGCCATGTTAATAGACTGTGGGCTCCTAGATGTGGATTACAATGGTTGTGACTTTACTTGGACCAGCGAGAGGGCCTGGGAGTGGCTAGATAGGATGCTGATCTCCCTCAAGTCGACCACCTACCTTGATATTTCTCAAACCATGCACGGGTTCTTCTTTCTGTATCATCCCAACCTAAGCCCAAAACTAATAGTTTCTCCTTTTGGAATATGTCGGTGAAACACCATGACTTCCTAAAATCAATTCAAACGGTATGGTCCACAACGGTAAAAGGAACGGGAACCAAAAAGCTTCAACAAAAATTGTACAAGGTTAAATACCACTTAAAGCATTGGAATAAATTTATTTTTGGCAATTTGTTTTCCTTGGTTAAATAGGTTGAGGCTAAGGTGGTGCACTGCCAAAATTCATATGATGGAAACCCTAGAGTGGAAACTTATGCAAGCTGAACAAAGCAACTGCCTTTTTGGCCCAAACACTCTCTTTTGATTAGGCATTCTGGAAGCAAAAAGCTGCATGCAGGTGGCTGAAAGAAGATGAATGAAACTAAAAATACTTTCAAGCATATGCTAAGAAAAAGACTCTTGAAAGCTGGGATCGACCAAATTGAATTGAAAGGTGACACCATTTCGGATTAGGCCAGCTGCCATGCTGCAATCTGCAGCCCGACACTTCTCAAGCATTTTTGCTCCTGATAGCTGATCAATTCAGGAGGGTCCTCTGGATATGATCCCAACCATTCTAACCCATACAGAGTCATATTAGTTGTGTGCCTCGCCATCAATTGAAGAACTCAAGCAGGCATTTTTGACGTGGATCCGAATAGTGTGGCGGGACCGGATGGTCTCTTCTTCTATGCCTGTTAGGATGTCGTTTACTTTGACCTTTGGGAAGCTGCTCAGGAATTCTTTAGTGGAGCTCTATTACCTAGAAGTGCGACATCAACAACTATCATCCTTATTTCAAAAAAAGACAACCCGAGGAGTTGGGCGGACTTTCACCCTATAAGCCTATGTAGTGTGGTTAACGAGATCTTCACAAAGATTATTAGCAATCGCCTGACAGCAATTCTTCCTGTTATTATTTTTCCCTACCGATGCGGTTTCGTTGCATGTAGAAACATCGCTTAAAACATCTCATGGCCTAGGAAATAATTCAAGACCTTGGCATCAAATTTAGAGATAGGAATGTAGTCATCAAACTTGATATGGTCAAAGCGTATGATCGGGTCCTTTGGCCATTCTTATACCATGTTCTCCAAAGCTTTGGGTTTTCAGACAGTTGGATTTTGCTTGTGAAAAATGCCATCAAGAATTGCTTGTTTTCGATTTTCATTAATGGCAAATGCAGCAGCCTATTCAAATCCAATTGAGGTCTCCGTTAAGGTGACCTCCTTTCCCCTAAACTCTTTGTTGTTGCAGCCGAAGCCTTTGCGAGAGGTCTAGGCATGGCTTTTAATAGTATCCCTTGTATGTACTACAAAGCTAGAGGAAACACAAGGCTGTCTCACTTAGTGTACGCCGACGATGGCATTATCTTTTTATCTGTGAATAGAGATGGTAGCTCCCGCTTGATAGAGTTTATCCAATCTTATGAGAGGGTGTCCAGTCAAGAGGTGAATGCTGCCAAGAGCTTATTTGTTGTTGACAAACTCTTTCCATCTCTCAAGACTACAAGCATTAAGTTGGCAACAGAATACAACATGAAATATCGCCTGTTCAACTGCCTAGGAGCCCCACTATTTACAGGTAACAAGAAAAGCACTCTATTTGAAGAAATGGTAAGTAAGATTAAGAATCGGCTCGCCTCAACTGGGATAAGACGGCCCTTGCTCATTGTAGGAGATTTCTCCTTATTAAGAGCGTCATCCGCTAATGCGAGGGCACCTCTTTCAAGTCATTTATGTTGGAATAGTATCCCGCAGGCCAATTGAATTGGCATTGTAAATTATTTTTTTATAAGATAATTTTGATCGAATAATATTCATTGTATGGGCATCACTATCAAAAAAACTAGCTTTAGTGACGCCAAGCAGTGACCGCTGATTTGTGACTACTTTGTAATAGATTCCATTTGAAACTTAAAAAAAATAGCAACGGATTAGTGACTGGTTTGTGACAGAATTAGTGACCCCAAATATGGTGGTCGCTAATCGGTTATTAAATTAGTGACCAATTTTTCTTGATCACAAAAGTGGTCATTGATTTTTCTTAGGTCACAAACGTGGTCAATAAATTAATAATTGATTTTTCTTGGGTCACAAAAGTGGCAGGAGTGTTCACGGGTTCGATTGGTTTGGATTTGGAGGGAAATTGAATCTGAACTGATTATTTTTAATTGGTTCAGTTCTGGTGGGGTTTTATCATTCTTAATTTTTGAACCCAAACTAAACGAAACCGACTTAGCTTGGATTGGTTTGGTTTGGGTAATTGGGTTCAAAGGAAAAAAAAAAAAAAAGAGGAAGAGGAGGAGGAGGAGGAGGAGAAAGCATTAGTTGCAATTTCCTTAATTCTTTAACTAGAAAATTAAGATAATTAAATTATTCTCAAAATACTCATCAAAATTCAAAAGCACATAGTATTGTACAAAATCACCACAAGTTATAATTGTTATAGATTATCTACTTCTTTATCATAAGTCATGATTGATAATATAAAATTCCAAATTGAAATCTCAGTTGAACATTAAATACAAATATAAATAACAAAAATCATAATTTAAAAAATAAATAAATTATTGATCAAGTCAAGTTAGGTTAATGAATATGAAAACCGAGAACCGAATCAAATGTAATTAGGTTTGATAGAATTTTACCCAATCAAACCTGATTATCCGAACCAAATTGAACCAATTTAATTGATTCAGTTTGGATTGTTGGGTTTATCGGATCAGGTTGATCGATGAACACCCCTAAAAAGTAGTCACTAAATTAGTAATTGAATTTTCTTATGCTACTTTAAGTTAATTACATAACTTATTAAATTAATAAAATTAATTTGTCTAATTATATTACATTTTTATAAATTATAATTCAAATAGATAAATATTACATATATAATTAAATAATATATTTAAATAAGTTATCGTTAATTTGTATAGTCAAACAAATTTTAGGTATAAGTAAATAATAAATTTAATTTAATTTAATAAATAATGTCACATGTTACGATAACATATAATACGAAAATAGCAATACCTATTAATTATTAATCATGCCATTTCTTAAAATTATAAAAAATTAATTATTGTCTAATATTAATATAATAATCCATTAATTTAATAAATTAGTTTTAAATAATTACTTTATATATTGCTAAATAATTCATCTAGCAAATAACGCATTAATTCTTTAATGTGTTAAGTTATTTAGATAACTTATTATATTAATAAAAAATAATTTATTTAATTATCTAAATGAATTATTATATTTATATAAATTATATTTTATACAGATAAATAATTAGTTGATAATCTATTTCATATGGTATGTTAGTTAATAATCTATTTCATTTAATAATCGATTACATATAGAATTAAATATAATAATAAATTAATTTTAAATAATTATTTTGTTTGTTACTAAATAATCATATATGAATATCTTTATTAAATAATTAATTAAGTTTTATATACACATAAATATGGAATGATACTGTTTAGAGATCAGGATCCATGAGGAGATAGAAGACTAATTATGTTACTGAGCTGACCCTAAAGGTCCTTGTAGAAAATTTACTTGGATTTAGACATAGAAAAATATGTTATTTCTATCCAAGCCAAAAGAAAGAAGCACATAAAGCTTTCATGGCAAATAAGGCCAAAACAGCCAAAACAACGATCTTCTTTGTTGTCTAAGCCCCAGTACCCTTACTCAACTTTACACATAAAATATTCTAGTACCTTCAACACAACCTTATCAATTATGATATGGCTCATTAATATATAATTATTCTATCCGTAACATATCATAAGAATTTTAGCATACCATTGGCTAGGCTTATAATAAAAGAAATTTTAGCTATTGTAAAATATGTTTTTAAATTTCAAAATGATTTATACAATCAATTTTTTATAATAAAAATAGATTGTTAAGCTACTAAATATAAGTTTAAAAAGGATTTTAAATATGATGTTTCTAAGCAAATGTTTGCTAGATGGCAAGCTTATTTAGTATCATTTGATTTTAAAATCATTTATAAAAAGGGAATTGATAATATTTTACCTGACTTACTCGTGAATTTTTGTAGGAACCATGAAATGATTCTTTATTATAATAGAGGAGGTGGAAACCACCGTTCTTATAGAGGTGGAAAGAAAAATGTTATTGCACAACATGGTAAGTAGAAGCTTGTAGCTTTCTCTTTTACTTAATCATCATATGGATCAAGAAACATCTTAGACAAAAATGATCCAATTTATTAAGATCCTCTTTTTGCTGAATTTTTAAAATTCAAAGAAAATCAAGAAATTTTTAATAAAAATCCTGAAGAAAAAATAGAAGGATCTCAAAAACCTTCTTATTCTAATATTACATCAAATGTAGCTTCCTCTGAAGATGAGATTCTTTAACTACATTTGAAAAGAAAAATATAAGGATATAATAATATTCTTAGAATATAAGGATCTCCAATTGAAAAATGATTCTTGGATTATAGTCTAAAGATATCTTGATACATCATCATATGCTGCAAATTCTTATAAACAAAGATCTTTCTTTGAAAATATTATGGTTTTTATAGGATCATGTGAAATTTCACATTTTTATCCAAGTCCTAATATAAAAACCTCATTCAATTTTAGTAAAATTATTGTTAAAATGCTTATAGCAATTGAAGAATGGGGAATGTCCTCTCTTAGAGAAAAAGAATATTTTCATAAGGAGCTCAAAGTTCCAATAAAGTTTAATTATTGGGATTATATCCAAGCATTTGATAAGGTTTTCTTATATGAAATTCAAAATAAAAAACATTCTTGGTTCATCAAGATTTGTCCAAAAGTTTTTCAGCATGATATACCAAATTATTTTTTGAATTGGTGGAAATCATATGGTCCAACTCAGAATATTCTTTCTGAACAATTTGAAATGGCTTTTGATATGTGGTCTAAATATTCCACTAAGCTGTTAGAAGCTGAGGAGAAATATCAATTAATAGAAGGAATGACTGTCATGTTTTTTTTCATGCAATTCTCAATCCCATGGATCTGGAAATGGATACCAAAAGTCAGCATGAATAAGGAAAATATTCCATATTTGAGGAGAATATTTCTCAACAAATTTTGGAATAAATTAATCTAGATAGATACTGAGACCAAAAAATTGCATGGTCAAGAAACTCTGGACAATATTTTTCAGCAAATTCAAAAGTATAAAGAAAAATTGGAGCAAGAAAAAAAAGAGAATCGTCCAGCTTTGTCAAGAAAGCTTCAGAAAAAATCTAGATGTGAAAAGAAAATTTGTCCAAACAAGAATTAATCAAGGAATATCTTGATATGGTTCAATAAGAATTAATGGAAAATATTGATGTTATCAATGATGAAGCCGATGGTAAATCTGATGCATTAATGGCTACTTCCACTTATGCAAAGTCAAAAGTTGGAGAAAATCAGTTTGAATATTTGGGAGAAGCTCAAGACCTAGAGGAGGATACCCCACTAAATTCTCAAAAAATTAAAGAATCTTTCAACCCCTCAAGAAGACAATTACTAAAGAGTAGAATAACAATTTAATTTTCAAATATTGTACTAGGACAAACAGTAATAGACTATTTAATTTTACTATTCAGAATTCAAAACTTTGTAATCCGTAATAGTACTTTTCTACTTTTTACTATTCGGACATCAAAATTTGGAATCCAAAATAGTATTTTCCTGCTTTATAAAAGGTAGCTCTCTGTTTTGAAGGAAGCAGGCAAAAAATAATCTATTTCATTTAATAATTGATTACATATAAAATTAAATATAATAATAAATTAATTTTAAATGATTATTTTGTTTATTACTAAATATTCATAGATGAATATCTTTATTAAATAATTAATTAAGTTTTATATACATAAATATGGAATAATAGATAGTTAAAATAGTTCATTTTAATTAAAATTGGAATTACGTTATAATTTAATAATATTTTTAATGTAAGTTGATATTAATAATATTAACATATAATTATGATTTCATATATATATATAATTTTAATTAATGAATGCTTTCTTTAAAGTAATATATCATTTGTTATTTGTAATTTTAAAAAATATAAAATATTAAAATAAATTATGAATTAAATTAATTACATATCATTTCTTTACAATCGTTACATATATATACATACACATACACATCATCAAACTATAAATATACATACATGTATTATATAAAAAATCAATTTCTTCCTACTAACTCAAACAAAAGGTAAGGGAATGTTTGGTTATGCTTTTTGTTTTATTTTATTATGTGTTTATTATGTGTTTTGAGAGAATGAATTATTGAAGAATGTGAAAGTTATTTTGGTACGTTTGTTTATATTTTGGAGGAGATATAATTTTGTTTTTTACTGTAGTAGTCAAATCAATGCTTTTTGTTGAGTTTTTAGGATGAAAATAGAATTGAGTGATTTTTTTAATATTAGAATAATAATATATATAATATATATGTATATATTAGAGAATGTGTATTTTGGAGGGAAAATGTGGATATGTTTGGTTATATTTCCCTAAAATAATGTTGTTCTGGGAAAATATAACCAAATTGATATGTGATAGCCTAACAGGTTCAACCCAATAAGTTATCGATTCTAGAGAAGGATTCTAGGCCCATTTAGCATTTGAAGCCCAACTACTCTTTCTTACCCAGTTGGGCCGAGTCACTTGACCACAACCGCTAGGTTGAGCAAATAGTTCTTGACCTTACCCGATGGAAGGCTTAAAGTTGCCTAATCCATCCAGCCATCTCTCTTGTCGACCACCTTGTATGGTCGATCACCGTTGATCAGAGTGCTCATTCCGACGTCGAATCATATCCTTACCACATTTAATGCTCTGATAGTCAGTGTGTCTCCACATTAATGGCGCGTGCCACCTTAGTACCACCTCTATTACCAACTCTGCAAG
Organism: Jacaranda copaia; assembly: GCA_014898725.1. Classification (NCBI taxonomy): domain Eukaryota; kingdom Viridiplantae; phylum Streptophyta; class Magnoliopsida; order Lamiales; family Bignoniaceae; genus Jacaranda; species Jacaranda copaia. The sequence continues at coordinate 170,305 of JACGDI010005785.1, forward strand.
TAGGTGTACCTCCAAAGTACTATTCACCTAGGAAAGCAGGAGAGGATGCCACCTAGAATAGTATAGGGTGGAGAAATAACCAACAACTCCCAGACAAAGATAAGAGCCCTCTGCACTTAATAGAGGCATTTGAGACATATTATCTACCTAGAGAAGGCTATAAATACCCCATTGCCAACCACCTTCTAGGCATGCCATATACACTATACATTCTTACTCTGCTACTCGAATATCTCACTTGACTAGTACTAACTTGAGTATTGAAGTACCTTAATCGGGGACACCTCGACTAGTTTGATGTTTGCTATTGATTGCAAATCTTAGCTTAAGAAGATATTACTGTTGGATTATTCGACCTTTCTGGTCGAATTAGCCCAAACATAACCCAATTTACTAAACATCTTTCAAATTCATTATTTTGGTGCCGTCTGTGGGAAACTTGAGATTGCAATTGAAAAATGGTGAACACCAAGAAAGTCACATTCGAGAGGGAGAAAAATAAGAGGACAACATCTCCACCATCCCCTCAACCTCAACAAGGGACACATGCTCTAGGCCCTAGTGCCCCACAGGAGCAAGTTATAACACTGACCATGCTTGAGCTAATGCAACTTATAAGTGAACAAATCTCTGCCCAGATCTCTGCTCAGCTTTCTGCGGCATTGAATAAGCACACAATCGTGCCATCCTCAACTAGTAGTGCAACTTTGCAACTGCCGGCCCCAGAGAAGAGGTCTCTCGGGACAGTCACAGTTGCTAGGAGTCCAGGTAATTGCTAGCCAGATGAGAAGCAAGCCTTAAGCACCTCCATGGAGAGAGAGGACTAAAGTTAAGGGAAGAAATTACTGACTTTATAAACCATTACATTTGACCAAATCGAGCCCTATAGTGTGATAGGGTCGAACATTCAAGATTGGACCAATGTGAAGAAATGGATGAATTAGTAGATCACGCAGCTCGACCTATTCGAGTCTCACAGCACGATAGGGCTGAGTGTGTGAGGCTTCAGCTTGATTGAAACATGACCTAAGCTGATTGGGAGGAGTGGGAAGAAGTTTCCCACCAAGTGTAGCAATTGAACAGACACCTCGATGAGATCTCAGGAGGAACACTGAAAGGGTGCCCAACCTGGAGGGCCTCAAAAGGTCTCATCGAAAGAGAGGATTGCCATTTAATCAGGAGATTTTCATACTAATTTCCTGATCAAACTCCCATGGTACGATAGCTTAAGTAATCCCAATGAGCATCTGATGCAATTTAAATGTATGATGCAACTGCATGGGCAAAATGAATATATTCACGCGAAGATGTTGGTGACACTTTTTAGGGTATAGTGCTTGATTGGTTTGTTAAGTTGGATCCTTCATTGATATACTCTTATGACCAGCTTTGTGATAAGTTCCTACACCAGTTTGCTAGTCGACTAGAATAAGGAAGAGTCTCTCTGTGACGTTTTTACAAGGTTCAACATGGAGGTGTTGAAGATTGATAACCCTAGGATCGAGTTCTTGATTGATGTACTATTTTTAGGGCTCCAGTATAAAGAATACGCCAATGCTTTAGTGTGAGAGTGGCCAAGGTCAATAGAAGAATTGCTCGACCAGGTGGAGAGATACATGACCTAGGAGGAGATGAATAGGTTGAAGTTCAAAAACCCCAAGGTCGAGAAAAAGAAAAATAAAGAGAAAGATGACCAGAAACAGAGGGAAAGAGGTCGATCTCCAATAAAATGCTTCCATGATTACACTCTGCTTAACATCCTGAGAAGAGAGGTCTTATTTGCAATCCAGCGTAACCATTTTCTCAAGAAATTGAGAAAGCCGATAGAGACTGAATCAATGAAAAAATTGAAGAAATATTAATATTGCCACTTTCATAAATAAAGAGGGCATGACACAGATAACTGCTTTAATCTGCAGGATGAAATTGAGAGGTTCATCAGGCAGGGCCATCTCAAAAAATATGTAGCTAGTGACATATATGCTGAAGGAGGCAAAATCGATCGGTCTCCCTATATAAAAAGGTTGGTTAGCCCAAGGAGGGAAGATAAAGGAAAGATACCCACCCAAGATGATTGCTTGCCCATTCGAAGAGTGATTGCATGATTGTGGGGGGTCCCACTGGAGAGGGGACTTAAATTAGTGAGGAGACAGATGCAGAGGAGGCTAGAGTTGACCAAAGCCTCTTTGATCGAAATAATATTTCATTTATCCACAAGCGCAAAGCCTATCTCCTTCACTGATGATGACATGGCCCACCTCAAAGGGAAAAATACTGACTATAAAATTGATTGTCCTATGGTGGTCTCTATTGAGATTGCTAACTTTGCAGTTAGAAAGGTTTTGGTCGATAATGGTAGCTCGACCAACATCATTTTTCTCTTGACACTGAAAAGGATGAACCTAGGCCAACTAAAATTTGAGATTGTGCGTATCCCTCTGGTTCCATCAACCTCTTTACATCATTTGGGAGGCACCCCAAAGAAGGACTTTGATGATAAACTATCTAGTTATCAATGCCTCGTTTGCTTATAATGTCATAATTGGTCAACCAACTCTGAATGATTTTCGTACCATTATATCAGTCTATCACATGAAAATTAAATTCCCAACCCTGGCCAGCACAGGCGAGCTGCTATGTACTATCAATGAAGCTTGGCAATGTTACACCATTTCAATTGAGTTAAGTGAGTAGAAGACTTGACCACAATTGAAGACCTTGGGGGATGTCCCCACAGTGGAACTTGAGGAGGGCTAAGCCCATAAGAAGAAAAAGTTGGAGGACACCTAAGTGGAGCTCATCGATAAGTTCAAAAATAGTCGAGTTAGAGCCTGGAAACCCTGACAAGACTACCAGGATCAGAACAGATATGGGCCCCCACTTGAAATGTCTCATGGCTGATTGTTTGCAGAGAAATATCGATATCTTTGCCTGGAAGGCATTCGACATCCAGGGAATTGACCCCAATGTGATCGTGCACCATCTTAATATTGACCCCTTATACAAGTATATTAAGTAAAAGATGAGAACCTTCAATGTTGAGAGGACCTAGATCATCGAAGAGAAATTCAGGAAACTCTTAGGTACAGGTTATATTGTAAAAATTAAATATCCATCTTGTCTTTGTAATGTTGTACCTGTGCCCAAGAATGAGGGACAATGGTACATGTGTAATAATTTCACCAACTTGAATAAAGCTTGCCTTAAGGATCCTTACCCCTTGCCTCGAATAGATTTATTAGTAAATTCCATGGCTGGTTGTGAATTGTTGAGTATGATAGATGCATTCCAAGGGTATCATTAAATATTTATAGCCTTTAAAGATAGGGATAAAACCTTTTTTGTAGTCCCCAATGGAGTTTATTACTTTTGGTCATGCTCTTTAGACTTAAAAATGCTGGAGCAACCTACTAGAGATTGATCAACTTTATGTTCAAGAATGAGATAGGCAAGTCTATAGAGGTTTATGTTGATGATATGATTATAAAGACAAAGAAGGTCAAGTACCATTTGCTCGAGCTCAATCACACTTTAATCATATTGAGAGTGTTTGGTCTAAAGTTAAATCCAAACAAGTGTACATTCAAGGTTTGACAAGGCAAATTTTTGGGTTATATGATCAGTCAACAGGGCATTGAGGCCAATCCATAGAAAATTTAGGAAATATTAGACATTGCTCTAGCTTGAACAATTAGAGATGTATAGCGGCTGGTCAGGAGGATTATCACCCTTAGGAGATTCAGTGCCTGATTAGCCGATAAAAGCCTACTTTTCTTCAAGATTCTCAAAATGCCAAGAAATTAGATTTTTAGTGGAATGATTAGTGTGATTGGGCTCTGGTCGAATTAAAGCAGTACTTGTCCTCGTCCTCTATGCTCACAAAGCTTGAACTTGGAGAGGTACTTCACATATACTTAGCCATCTCGAAAGTATTGATTAGCTCGGTCTTGGTCTTGATCAAGAATAGAAGTCATTGACCAGAACATAACTACTTGGAGATTAAGAAGTTTGCCCTAGCATTAGTCACCATGGCTCGGAAGCTGCGTCTATACTTCTAGTCTCATGCCATGATAGTACCAACAAACTAGCCATTGAAGCAAGTGTTCTCAAAGCCAGATATATTAGGGAGGTTAATGAAATGCGCCATTAAGTTGGGAGAATTTGATATCACCTTCCAACCTAGAATAGCCATCAAAGCACAGGGCTTGGCTGACTTCATCACCGAGCAGGTCGATCTCCCTAAAAAATGCAGTGAAACTCTTCTTTCTTGGACTTTGCATGTCGATGGATCATCGATCACATTAGGAGGGGGAGCAAGAGTGGCTCTACGCTCCTCATCAGTAGAAGAGTACGATTTTGTGATCAAACTTGACTATACAGTCACTAATAATGAGGCTGAGTACAAGGCTCTCCTCGCTGGGATAAAAATAGCACTTAATTGAGGAGTCGAGCACCTGGCTATGATCACAAACTCCTAGTTGGTTGTAGGACAAGTCAAAGAAAAATTTTGAGGCAAAGGACTTGACAATGAGCTTGTACTTGGCAGAGGTCAGAAAATTAAAGCAATCATTCAAAACATTCACTTTCAGCTAGGTACCTTGATCTAAGAATGAGCGCATAGATGCCCTGTCTAAATTTGCTAGCTCAACCAGAGGTACAAGAGACAGGATGATAACATTTTTGGTCATTGACAGATCATCAATCAACCTTTTCGAGGAGAATTTGGTGGGGAGCATCGAGGAGATAGTTTCTTTATGGTAAGATCCAATAAAACTCTACTTGAGTCATGGCACGGTCCCTAGGGACAAAAATGTCACCTTTGAGGACAAGCTATCAAGTTTGCACTTGATGAATATGGCCAACTTTATTAGAGGTTGATTTCTGGACCACCTTTGAGGTGTCTGGACTTTGACCAAGCTCATGAGGTCTTACAGCATATCCACGGAGGTATGTGCGGGAACCATTTAGGGGGAAGATCCTTTGCTCATAAAATTATCAGGTATGGGTACTTTTGGCTGACCTTGCTAAAATATGTTGTTGATTTTGCTTGGAGATGTCCATCATGCTAAGTTCATTCGAACTTACCAAATCAACCCATTGCACCCATGGTCAATGCTCAAATATTTTAGCCGTTCGACCAAAGAGGGATCGATATTTTAGGTTAATTGCTAAAGATGCCAGGTTAGCAAAAGTTCATAATCGTGGCAGTCGAGTATTTCACTAAATAGGTCAAGGCCAAAGTTGACCTAAAAATAACTGATGCAGCTATCTAGAGTTTAATCTGAAAAAACATCATCTTCTGTTTTGGTCTACCTAAGATCCTTATGTTAGACAACAAGATGTAATTCCAGAGTAGAAATACCTGAAGTTGGTGTGAGGCCTTAGGAATCACCCAATATTTTACCTCAGTGGGTAATCTTCAATTGAATGGCCAGATTAAAGTAACGAACAGAATAGTCCTTGACCATCTGAAAACCAGAATATAAGGGACAGGATCGAGCTAGGAAAATGACCTCTCTAGGGAGTTATGGGTATACAGAACCACCCATCATACAGGATGGGTCACAACCTTTACAATCTAGTATATGGTTCTGAAGCAGTCATCCCTTCTGAACTTATACAACACACAGCTCGAGTGATCTACTTCAACCCGATCAGAAACACTTGAGAAAGAAAACTCAACTCGGAGATAATTGATGAGTAAAGACAAAAAGTCTATAATACTATGTAGCGCTATAGATCAAAGATGGCATAAAACTACAATAAAAGGGTCAAACTACGCCATTTTAAGATTGGAGACCTTATTCTCAAAAAGGCGGAAGTATCCAAGAATGTTGGCAAACTTGATCTAAAATGGAAAAGGCTCTATACGGTCATAAAGGTGTCAAAGCATAACACCTATTAACTTGCTAATGTCGATGGGGATGAGCTTCCTTACTCATGGAATGCCATCAACTTGAAGAAATTCTATGTATAAGAATGTGTTGTAATTATCTTTGTATTCTGTGATATAAATAAAGTTTAGCTACACTACTATCATTCATTTGGAATGTTAACAACTGTGAGCACTCTAACTTTTAAGTTTTAGGTCGAACCTGTAGTCAACCCAAGAATAGCTTTCAAGGCCTAAAGAATCGTTATACTTTTAACCTAAAGAACTAAGGCCTCTCAGTTGAAGTTTAAGGTCGACCCAGTAGTCGACCTAAAAATAACTTCACGCTGCTAATCCAAGGTATTTCAAGCTGAAACTATGAAGTTGACCCCACGATCGACCTAACAAGTGGCCTCATGCTGCTAAATTATGGCTTATCGGTCCCAACCCCACAGTCAACCTTGAAGTTGACTAATGAATGAGTTCCACGTTGCACAATTGAGAAACCTTGAACTTGACCAGAGTAATAAAACTCAACTATAAAGTTGAAGGAAATTTTAAAATAAAACGTTGAATTTATTTTAACAAGATCATGCATATCTCTACAATAGCAACCTTAATCGATGATAAAGTTGGTGGGTTTTCTTGTTAATTAACATGGTTATCAACCACACACTTGCGACGAGACAGTTGCATTCGACAAAAAAACTGTAAAATTGATTGGATACACATTGAGCTTAATCAAAGTAGTATTTCATTGAATGAAATTTTTATTACAATGGTAGGACAACTTTCATCAAAAAAATGGAGGGGGGCCAACACGCTCGTATTAGACGACCACAGTAGGAGTTTCAATTCTAGCTTGACCTAAAGCCCTCCGATTGACCTGCTTGAGCACCCTCCTGCATATTTTGGTTGGGCTCGGGCATTGCTAATGTAAGGGAAAGAATTGCTTGTATTGGTTACGAGGTCTCTGCCATGTCGCCCATAAAGTTAGTTCAGCGCAACACGTACTGGGCGACGTCGACCACATCCTTAATTTGAAAGGTAAAGTTATCAGCAAAGGCGAATTTCTTCACTAGATTAGCAAGCCTACTCTCAACCTTAGCTTACTTGTGCTGAGCTTCGGTCATGAGCTCGATGGGAGTATTTGTCATAGTGTCCCCTTTCATGCTTTCATCGACCGTGGCCCTCTTGGACTTAGGGTAATACTGTAGCTTTTCATCTAAAACCAAGCTTATTCTATCTTCGTCCTCAGCTTGAAAGGCATAGCTTAAGTGTTTGAGTTACTTGATTGCCTTCTCAAATGCACCGTGGGCATTATTAATTGAGAAAACCACGCTCATATCCTAGAAAGCCGAGTTGAGCATAAACTACTCTACCACTTCCCTTCGCATCAAAGGGAGTTATTGAGAGAACGCTGCTTGAGCCTTCTCAAGTGCAATAGTACAGTTGGCTAATTGACAAAAAGCGTAGCTCACTTGAGGTCTAGCTGAGCCTTCTTCAGCATCGAATCCATTTAGCTCATCTCTTTCATAGCTTTGACCAACTATTGGTCTTTCATATTGAGCTGTTCCTGAAGGTTAGCTACCTCCTTGGTTAACTGATCAACCTAAACTTGGGAAGATTCAAGCTAAACCTTCAGAGTCTCCAACTTTCCTATCTTTCGTAATTTTTCACTGTCAGCCAGAGCCAACTCCGACTTGTGATAAAAATGGTACCCAAGTTGGTTCACTTGAAATAGAGATTATCATTAAATAGTGTAATTAGCTAAAGATAAAATTCAACAAGAAAATAATCAACCTTACACTTATCATATTGCAGTGGTAGGCTAGAGCCCTGAGTGCACCGACCTAGCTTAGGCCCATGAACTTTCGTTGGTCGACAGCAAAGAGCCCAGCCACTATATATTTGAGTGAACTAGTGTTTGTCATCCCTGATGATGTGATCGAGCTTAAATTTATCATCTCCATGGTTGGGTTAGCCCCGAATTGGGGTGACTGTAGCTTAGGTATCTAAAATAAGGCACTATTGCTACGCTTGCCAAATAGGTCATAATCGATGGCCGCTTTCTATTTGCCTTTATTGCCCACCGTTCTCTTGGGCACAGAGCCTCCATGGTAGGCTATCTATCTCTTATCCCGACCCATGGGGCTGTCATGAACATCCTCTATTAATCAAATGGGCTAAGGTGCCTGCTTAATCTATGGGATGGTTGAGGTGGCGATTAAGGGTGCTGCCTTCATCGTAGAAGCTACATCTCATCGAGTGGTCACCCGACAACGCTAATCATTTCTTTGGGCTTTAGCCAATACCTCTTATCTACCATGAGCCATGATCGCTTCTCAATTAGCTAATAAAGGACAAAATAAAGAGCAATTAGAATTGAACAGAAAGATATGAAAATACATAATTATTGCAATCGATAAGGATTTCTACTTAGCTGGTCACCCGTAGGCAAGTTCAATTCAGCTAGTAACAAGCTAGCCAACATCAGATATCTCTCCTCGATCAGAACTAAGGCCTCAATCAAGTCAAACTCAATCAAGTCTTGAACGAAAGTGTTAGGCTAGGCTGGTGTTTGGTTTCCCAGCATCTCGATGTTCCCCGTTCCCCCTCTACCACCCTCTTGGAATATTAAACTCACCAGGCCCTTGAACATACATATAATATTTTTTCCACTCTTAGCCATATGATGAGGAGGGTGTTACTAGGAATTTTTGACATGGGTATACCGTTAGGTAACAAAACCCGGACTCTTTGGTGCTACCCAACTTTTGGGAGGTAGGTGGAACGGGTTTGAAAAATTGGCAAATGAAGTTGGCTAACCAAATAAGTGCATCAGCACATTAAAATTATATATAGTGGCAAAGTAGTTTGGCAAGAGCTGCGTTATGCAAACTTCAAAGCCCCGCAAGAGGTCAACTATTGTAGGTGCTAGTGGGAACTTAAGTCCACATCTAAATCCCTCCTCAAACATCATTATACACCCCCTCTCAGGCTAATGCATCTTGCCCTACAACTTAGGCACCAGAAGTTCAAACTCTTCAGGAATATGGTACAGTTCTCTAATATGAACTAAGTCAGCAGAGGTGATTTTGAAAACTATCTCACTATAATGGTCACAGCTAAACAATCGATCATGTGATGCTGGCACTTCACTTGGGTGAGCTTCGTCCTCAGAAATAGCCCTCTCATTACTTGAGCTGCTGGAGGTCAAGCTATCCCTTAAGGAGCTATCTAATGTGCTCTCAAACACGCTCTCATCCCCAACCTACTTTTGGAAGTGTGCACTGTGAGACCTAGTATCCTCACTATCTGATGAACTCAACATGTTTAAAATACAAACGAAGGAAAATAGAAACTTGGAGAAGAACTTACAATTTTTTATTGGAAAGCCCTAAAACGTAGAGAAAGATTAAGGGCTTAAGTGCAAGAATCGACCAGATCGAATTCAGTAAAAGTGTAAAATGAATGTTTCTACCCCGCCTATATATAGGTATTTGGATGCAAGAACCCAAGCAGCAGTAATAATTGTATAGCCATATCTTGGTGCTTCATATACCTCAATGTAATGGATGTATTAAATACACCAAACCTTGGTCGAGTATTCAAAAACCCTAATTGACAATTCAAAAATCCTGGTCGACAGTTCAAAAACCTTGGTCGAAGACGCATAACCATCATTCAGTTGTCTACTCCCTATCTCTTCCCATCAACAAGCTTGATTATAATTGCGAGTAGAGGGGACTCATGATATAGGATAGCCCAACAAGCCCACCCAATAAGTTATCGACTTCAAAGAAAGTTTTTTGGCCACCTCAGCATCTGAAGCCCAACTACATTTCGGACCCAGTTGGGCCGAGTCACTCGACCACAACTGTCAGGTTGAGCAAATAGTTCTCGACTATACCTGATAGAAGGTTTTAACCTACCTAATTTATCTAGCCATCTCTCTGGTTAACCACCTTGTCTAGTCAATCACCGTCAATCAGAGTGTTCACTCTGATGCCAAATTATATTCTTGCCACATTCAATGCTCTGATAGTTAGCATGCCTCTACATTAATGGCGCATTCCACCCCAGTACTATCTCTGCTACCAACTCTACCAGTAGGCGTACCTTTAGAGTACTATGCCCAAGGAAAATAGGAGAGAATGCCACCTAGAATAGTACAAGGTGGAGAAATGATTTACAACTCTCAGGCAAGAACAAGAGCCCTTTGCACTTGATAGAGGCATCTGAGAGATATCATCCACCTAGAGAAGGTTATAAATACCTCTTTGCTAGCTACCCTTTAGGTATGCCATATACACTATATGCTCTTACTCTATTGCTCGAATATCTCACTCGACTGGTACTAACTTGAGTGTCGAAGTGTCTTAGCCAAGGGCACTTCGGCTAGTTTGATGTTTGCTATTGATTGTAGATCTTAGCCCAAGAAAATATTATCGTTGGAACACTCGACCTTTTTGATCTTATTAGCCCAAACACAACGTAATTCACTAAAATAGCTTTCAACCTCATCATAAACAAAGCCTAACTTATTTGACATCTACAGTAAAATTTGTCCATCCACCAAAATATTAACAAACTAACAACTCATTTTGAAATAATTTTTCTTATTTTCCCAAAACGAAAACAAACTATTGGTACTTTCTTCAATTTTCTTCCAAAAATCCTTTCTCCCAAATTTTTTTTCTAGAAAATGCCCAAAATGCAAGTGAATAGAGCCAAAGTGTTTGGATAATAAGATTTTAGAGCTTATAAGTTATTAATAATGATAATTTTCTAATTAATATAATTAAAATTCAGCAAGCTTGTTAAAATCTTAAAAATAACTTAAAAACTCCATACCTTTTTAAACAGAGTTTATAAGTTTTTAACATCTTATTTTAAAATATTTATAAGCTCTTTTCTTAAAAAATATTATAAAATACTTTTTGGCATCATATAAACTACCAAATATCTTATAAACTGTTTTGAGAAGATTATAAACTCACCCAAACAACTTTTAAATATTTTACAATATCTAACTATACTCTATACATATAATATAAGATAAATATATTATTTCATAACTTTATTTTATAGATTTGTACTATTATTAATTTAGAAAACTAATAAAATTTATCTAAATATAAAACTTAAACTCTAAATCCTAAAATCTCACAATTCTATAAATTTTAATCCCCAATATATTAATAGTAGAGAATATTTTTATTAATTAACATTATTATATCTATATATCTAAAACTAAATGTCAATATTCAGAAGCTATCATAAAATCTAATTTTTTAAAATTATATTAAAATGTAGTATGTAAAAATATTAAGTACCAAGATATGAATCAAGTCATATATAACTAACTAGTGAAAAATTAAATTTTGAATTTAAAAATTAAGAAAATTAATTACTATAATTTAATAAAAATTATCAAAATAAAATGTAAAACAATAAAAGATGCAAAAATGTCAAATGACCAAGTGACTAAACCCTAACCCCTATTTACATTTCAATTTTTACCCCTTTCCTCGCTTTTTGCAGTTTTGTATTGGTACTTCTCTTCCTCCCTTCTTCTTTCTCCTTTATATATATATATATATATATATATTTCGTTTAGACTTTTCATCGGCAAAGGTGCCAGTGAGATGATCGGGAGCCAGCAGATTTGCTAGCTCTTGCTCACCAGAAGGCCAGTTGCTGTTGGCTTCCATGTTTTCTGTGAGACCCAACAACAACTGGACTCATGAGTCTAGCTGCTGTTGGGTCTCACCACTAGTGAGGAGGTGGCTAGCACCTGTTGGCCCCTTCAAACCCAGTAGCAAATGAAATGGTTCCAACTGCTGTTGGGTCTGGCTGTTGGCCCCTTCCTCGGCAATGGTAGGGGCAAATAGATGTTGGCCAACAACACCCCCTAGCTTTTATTTTTAAAATTTTTTTATAATTAAAGTTATTTTTTTATTTAATTTTGCAAGATTGAAATTTTCAATTTGGGGGCATTGTAAAGAGGTAATTTATTTTGATAATATTATTTATATTTTATGATTTTATATTGAATGATAAATGAACTTTTGAAATTAAATTAAGGGTAGAATTGAAGTTTAAAATATATTTAGTGTAATACACAATAAAAACAAGGAGAAAAACAACAAAAATGATTCTATTTTTGTATTAAAAGGACTCTATATATTCTGATAAATTTATTTTAATTTGTTTCATGTATGTGTGTATGTGTGAATATATACAAAATTAATAGAAAATAAGAGAAAATAGAAGAGGAGTTAAATTTGTTTTCTCTGTATACATATAGTATTGAGCAATATAACAAGGTATAACTGAAGAAAAATATGAAAAAAAATTCTTGTTAAGATATTCAAAAGTTGTTAGATTAGTTTATTTTGTCAGCCATAAATGGGAGAAAATTGAATTATTTACTTTGTTGTCCTTTTTCATTTCCCTTGACAAGCCCTGTAATCAAATGGGGTGATAGTTGAAAATCAAGAATGGCCTAACTTTTTATACATAATTATGTGTTTATGATTTTTTATAGTTAAAGTTATTTTTTTATTTAATTTTGTAGGTTTGAAATTTTGCATTTGGCGGCATTGTAAAGAGGTAATTTATTTTAGTGTTAAGTTATATTCATATGAATTGTTATAACTTATATAGCACCTAACAATCGTGATAGCCGCACTTTTATATAGTCAAACCACGGTGACCATGTTCTTCACCTATCTACATTGATGCATAATTTATTTTTAAGAGGGATCTAAAAAGTACTTATTCAGTAATATTTATTTTATCCATCTTCCATTATTTGTTAGCTTTATACTAGGGAGTATTCCTCATAGCATCATGGATATCTTGAGAAAATACATGGGCCCATGGCCAATTTGGAAGCAAGTTCCTCAAGATAGGAAGGAATTTCTTTATGAAAAATTTAGAGTAAATTATTTTTTTTAGTATATAAGGTTTTGCATAATAGCAATATTAAATTTTGCAATTAACCTTTCTAATATTAATTTTGTCTTTTCTTTGTGTATTTGGTGTAGGAACACTTCATGTGGCTTCCTAAACATGAAACCAGTATTAGGCACTCATGGGAACAAACCCACAAAAGAAATTTCAAGAATATCATATATTGATATAAGAAGGAAGTAGTAGCTAAACCCGAAGTTGATGACCTAAGAGATATTCAAAAGATTGTACCCATAAACATGCAAACAAGTGATTGGGAAGCAATTTGTATCCGGCATATGAGTTCACCAAATTATCAAAAAAGGTGTAAAAAAGCAAAGCTAAATAGATTGACGGAAAAAGATAGGTCAATAACTAAGCACACTAGCGGCTTTATTTCTTTTGCCTAGCTTGCAAGGAGAATGGAGGTTAATTTCTTTAATTAATTTATTATTATTTTTATTTATCTTCTACAACTTTTAATATTAACTAGTTTAATGCAGACACAACATGGTAGATCGATTAGCCAAATCGAGCTTCATGAAAGGACTCACCGAAAAGCACAAGAAAAAGGAGAATATGTTCAAAACAAATCTAAGAGGGTCCAAGTAAGTACAAGAATATTATCTATGCATTCAAGTTAGTTAACAATTTCAAAGTAAGTAACATGAAAAGTTTTATGGAATTTGTAGTTGTAGCATTACATTTGTTTGTAGATTTATTTGTTATGAATAGCATCAATTTAGGATTATTGTGATATATGTGAAATATACTATATTATATTGTTGAAATAAATATAAGAACATTTTGGTCTGGTGGTTTATAAGTCATTGCATGAACGATAGGTTAAGTGTTTGAATATTGTAAGGTGCAAAGTCCAACAATTTTTTTACCCATTTGGAGTGATACTATCATATCTTTCACATTATATTGTACATTTTAAAAAGTCAAGCTTATAAATTGTTTCATAGTGAAAGTAGTTGTTAGAGAATAAGTTCTTCACTAAATAGAAGTAAATTTTATAGGATGAAATAAAATGATATATTTTCAACTTTTTAAATACTAATGAGTGCTGCATCATTACATATTGGCCACAAGGTTGATTAGAATGATAAGATTGTTTTCTATATTAGACTTAGTTTGACCATCAGCTTGCGCTTACTAAAATTGGTTGGCCAGCATATTTCTTTGGAAAAGTAGATCCTGTTTGCACAAGGCTTTTGAAGTGCCATTCTGATTTATACATATATCCAAATTGGAAATTCCCAAGCCTTCATTGCTGTGGTCAAACAAAAAAATTTTGTGTTCAAGCTACAAAATAGATTTAATTGCAGAATAATTAAGATTATTCTACTGTAGATTTAAAATAATTTTACTTGAACTTGTATTGCCATTGTTATTATTCTTTTTTATTTGTTTATCTCCAATCCTCTATTATTCTTCATTAGCACTAAAAGATCTTATTATTTTTTTCTTATCTTTGTAATGGAAAATTTCTAAAGGAATTTGAAATAACTTGTTCCTCTAAAAATACTAACACTTACGAGTTATGACCATATAGGATTTTCTCCTGTCTTTCTCCACCTTTCTTTTCCTTTTGCTCTACCTTACTCTACTCCCATAAGCTAAATTAGGAAATCAGAATGACGAGGGTATAGTTTTCTACTTTCATGTAGTTTTTGCATTCGGCATTTCCATTCTAACCAAGAAAACATATCCTCATCTACAACATATTGTTCTGTAGAATGAATTGTTGCATGTCCTTCGAAACCTCTTTGAGGGTAACATATCTTGTTAAAAAGTTGAAATTTTTTAAGATATCTTTTTAAAAAGTTTGATGGTAAGACATCTAGTTAAAAAGTTGAAAATTTTATATATTATTAAAAATTTTAATATGTCAAATGTATTCTAATTTTTTCATAATGAGTGAAAGGAAATAAACTAAAATACAAGATATAATAAAGATTGGTAAATAATTGAAGAGAGAAATATTAAAGAAGTAAAAAAATTACTTAGTAATTATGAATGTTAAAAAAAATACAAACCCACACAATGAAAAAAGTTGGAAAATTTGATCAAATAAATATGGCTGTAATGAGGAGCTATCCTTTATAGCCACACATTCCAAGCAATTTTTATATTCAAATTGAAGAATAGCAATTTTTTTTTTATATTCAAGCACATTATTTAGACTATATTTGATATGTAGTAATTGCGTTTTTAATATTGTGTTTTTAATAGTTGAATGTTCAAATAGGATGAATATTATCAAGAATACATTAGTCAACATAGTAGCAATCCTACTCTTGAAAGGTCATTTGATGCTCAAAAATGGCTTGAGATCAAGGGTGGTTTATGCATGAATAGAGTGTATGGCTTTGGGAACACTTACCACTGCCGTGAGCTTGCTGCTATGAGGACTTTCTTGGATTCACCATCCACAACATCTTCACCTGCCTTTCTGAGTCACGAGCAACTACAAGAAGCGATTGCAAAAGCAATTGATCAAGAACTTGCTAAGCAAAGAGAATAAGTAATAGCTAAAGAAGCAAGCATTATGGAACAGACTATAAGGGTGAGAGAGGAGACATTAAGGTTAGTTGACGAATGTTGATGAATCAAAGGTGAGAGAAGAGGCTTTGATGAGGATATTAGGAGTGATGATGGAAAAATTAAATTCAATGGAAGGTACTTCTTCCTCTCGCAGGGAAGAGGGTAATTGTGGGAACGACAATAACTTTCTTTAAATTAAACTTGGCATACTTGGATTTCATGAACTTGCTTATGTTTGAAAAGCTTTATTTTGTTTATGGATTTAGATATAATATTGTTGAATTTCTATTATTGTTTGGTGTTATTTGAAATGTGATTTATATTTTAAATGATATTTTTTAAATTTTTATTAATGAGAACAAAAAATAGGTTGGATAAATATATCAAATTAAGCATTGTAGAAAAATAATTTAATAAATCTGTAATCGATTAGTGACCCCAAAGGTGGTCACAAATTTGTAACCCATTAGTGACCCTAAGGCAGTAACTAATTGATAACAAATGGAGTAGTTGGTCAGATGGCCATCTATCAATGATTGCCAAATCTGTCATTAAGCAGTAATTAATTAGTGATCGCTTAGTGACCGATTCTCAGTGACTGCTAATCGATCACTAAGTAGTCATTGATTAGTGATCGCTTATCAGTAACCCCTCAAAAAGGGTCATTGCGTGATTACTGATTTGTGATCGCTTGTTCACTCTTTTGTCAATTATTTTGAGATGGAATTTAAAAAATTAGTAACCATGCTGGTGGTCACTAATTTGTAACCACATGCTCCAACGGTCACAAATTTCAATTTGTGACCATTGTGAGCGGTCACTGACATTATCAGTGACCGCTTTTTATTTAAATTTATGATCGATTTGACAATTACAAAAGCTAATTATTTTTGTAGTACATCTTTATCTTATAATGTTAATTACTTCACTAGTATTTGAATGAAGCCCTTAGATCATATGAAACTGAGACATGGTCACACACTGGGTGGTACATCATGAAATAAATCTTACATGGTCCTGATTTTAACTCTTCCAAGTCATAGGATCTCACGAGACAGGGCACATGACTTACACTAACGATGCATAAATCCATGGGTTGGATGTTGCTCCATTCCATGAGCAATCCATATGAGATATGGATGCATGTTAATAAGGGCTTGTTAGAGAACAATGCATTGAAGGCTTGCCTAAAGAATCTACTAGATAGCTGTAGTGTCAAGTTGATAGTGGCAAGTTCTCTAGCTTATGCTAATACATATAGCTAGTCCTTTGACCTAAGGATCCATGATAACCTTGTATTTAGGTTTTCATGTTTTGACTCCTCCTTGGTCACCTAGCGGGCTGTTCGGGTGGTGCCTAGGCATAAGCTACTTAGACATAGAGGTTTGTGAGATCTAAAATGGGATTCAACTCTTTGCTTTTGTGAAGGATGAGTGCATCTTCTATGTATTTTATAATGATCAGTTCCAAGAAATTCTTATGTAAGGTAATATAGCAATTTGGAAAATGGTCTTTCCAAAAGTGAGGTCATATAGAGGAATCAAATGTTGGGAACAAAAACATAGTATTGAGGCTATAAGGGAGTCAGCAAATATCTTTTCATAGGCCTCCTTCGGAGATAGAAGATGAAATGACCGTATTTGTATGTTATGCATAGAGCTAAAATGGTTCTCCAAAAGTATTCATTTTGGCCAACTAGTTGGGCTCCATGGACTTGAGGTTGGACATCAACCATGGAGATTGAGTACTCTTCAATTAATGGAGATTAATTGAATTTAGTCGATTAGTTTAAAGGAGTTTAAAATAAAATGAATATATAATATTCAAAAGTCGCAGAGTTGTGAGCCCATCTCCAATGAATGGTAGAACCTAGTGGATCACACTCAAAAATCAATTTCATTTCCTACGTGTTGAAAGAATTTTCTAATGGTTAGAAAAATTACTCCTTATGGATCGATTTTGAGGTTAGAGAAAATTGAGGTCATTTTTGGCAGGATCAATTTAGTTGTTAACTTGATCAACTAATATAAGGAGTTAAATTAGATTAATAATTACAGAGTTAATTATTTGGAGCAACATGACCATCAATTGGTCATGTTAGCTTAAAGGGTAAAGTTAACTATGATTAGCTTAAAGAGTTAAGCTAATTGACTTTAGAGTTTAGTCAATGGATAATTAATTAAATTAAAGTGTTTAATTTAATCAATGAGAAGAATCTATTTTTGAGGAAAAATTCTGATGAAATGTTTATTTGGTGTGGCATTTTAATTAATTTGAAATTAGATTTCAAATAAAATTGAAATGTATACAAAATCCAAATTTACATTTGAATTGCGACTTGCCAACTCGCCTTGCAAAGCAAGTTGGTAGTCCCCTTTGAGGAAGGTGTGATGCCACCTTGGCATCACACCATTCTCACTCTATACATAGATATAGTGGGAGAGAGGGGCAGCCACTTATGCTCCATGTGAAGAATTAGATTCTCTCACATTTTCCCTCCAAAATATCAAGCGTTGCCTCATGTGTTGAAGCTTCACTTTCTCTCTTCTTTTACT
Source organism: Jacaranda copaia (assembly GCA_014898725.1). Taxonomy (NCBI): domain Eukaryota; kingdom Viridiplantae; phylum Streptophyta; class Magnoliopsida; order Lamiales; family Bignoniaceae; genus Jacaranda; species Jacaranda copaia. Next base: position 188,245 of record JACGDI010005785.1, read on the forward strand.
ACCTCAAATCAAGCCTTCATCTATGACAATATCCTTCTAGTTTTCAGTTGATATTAAGGAGATTAGGGTCTAGCATTGGTGTGTGGATCATATTGTTAGAGGCAAGACAATTGGATTGCTGGCCTTTGGAGATCCATTGTCAAGGCAGTCCAATTGGAAAATTTCTTTTGGCACTTACCTGAGTTTTTTTGTTTGAATTTTTAACAGTAGCTTCATAAATGAGTTTATAAGGTTCTGAAATTGTTTTGGAAATTTTGGAGAAGTTTGGATTGGGAAAAAGTTGCTCCAAATCCGCTGTGCCGCTGTGTGACAGTTTCTGGATTGAAGATGTGTTCTTCATCTCTTCCTTGTTTTTGAGCAAATCAAGGTAATTCTCCATAAAAATATGAATCAATAGCATGTTTAGGTCCTTTTTATCATGTGTAGTCTAGTTTATTTTCAATTTTATTATTGGATCTTAGTGCTACATGTGCCTTCAATTTAATCCTCGAAATTAATCATCTTGAGAATTGAGAGGTTCATCAACAAATTCTTTTGGGGATCATATAGGGATAGGAGAACAATACACTGGTCATCTTGAAAGGAAATATGCTTTTCTATTTGTGAAGGTCGCCTTGGTGTCTGAATTAGAAGATGTCCTATGGGCTCAATTGATGAAGTTGTGGTGGCTCTTCAAAATCATCCTTGTGGACTAGTGCCTTGCACATAAAATAAATGGGCAACTACAACCTTAGAATCCCATTGATATCATCCTTAACTTTATGGTGTGAAAGCATCCATGTAGACATAGCGTCCAGGCAAAGAAGCAAATATTTTTTGATCACTGGTTTGGATTAAAACCTCTCAATGAAGTTTGCCCTACTAGCTAAACAACCCACTATCATGTGAAGCACTTTTGGAAACATGATCAATGGGATATTGCAAAGCTACAAAGGGTTCTTCTAAGGGAAGTTGCCATGGACATCATCCTTATGTTGTTAAACACTCAGCAACAAGACGTGTGCTAGTAGAAGCTCATGCCAGATGGGAACTTTACCTTTAAATTAGCATAGAGCCATTAAGAGTTAAGAATGATTCCCAACCAAGATTAGAAAAATACTGGTCCAAGGTTCTCACTCCTACTACCTCAATTTTCCTATGGGATTAAGAAAAAACTGGTTACCTTTAGACACTATAATTCAAGTTCATGGGATAGCTATAGTGTCCAGATGTTAGTACGGAGAGAGAGAGAGAGAGAGAGAGAGAGAGTGAGTGAGCTAGCAGACTACCTTTTCATTAACGACCAGTATGTTAAACAGGTATGGAAAAAGTTCAACAAATTATTTGGCATGGCATCACTACAAACAACAAGTGTAGTTGGCCTCATGGAAAGCTAGAATCGATTATCTTCGCACCAGGGTAAAATCCACAATTGAAATGTTAGTCCATATCTAATGCTCTTGTTTATTTTGGTGTGCTAGGAATAACTCCAAACATTCAAACAAATTGCTAAATCACCCATCGACCATCTGACTAGTCCTCCATCAAATCCAAATCACAGACAAGGCTAATCTAATGGAATATAGTATGTGAGAGAGTGATAGAGAAGTTTCGATGAAGGTGGAAATTAATGTCCAAAACACAAATCAAACCAAGCAACGGATGGGTGAAGCTCAACTTAAATGATGCATCTTGGGGCAACCTAGGGATAGCTGGTGTGGGTGGTGTCATTAGGGATGCCGGTGGCAAAGTTATATTAATGTTCCACCATTTCTTGGGGCATGCACATAATGTCTGAGTTGAGCTTCGAGCTTTCTTTTAAGGATTGGATGAGTGTTGTAGTGAGGCAAGGTTCCATTCACTATAGGAAATTAAAAATTTAAAAGAAACTTGCAACACTACACCCAAGGATCTAAATTATGCCATAATTATAGATTTAAGGTAAAGAAGAAGTACCTTGGTTGATTTTCATAAAAATTAACTTGAAGATTCTCCAAAAGACACTTCTAGTGAAGATCTCCCACTTCTCTTTACTTGGATTCTTTTTCCCACTCCTTGGCCTGCAAAATTCCTCCAAATAATGGATTTGAAGGAGCAAAGTTAGCCCCAAATGGACTCTAACTACTTGTTGGATCTCCTTTAATCACCTATTGAAAAACTCTTCTTCAAGTGATTTTTTTTTGTTCACTAACAATCAACACTCCAAATCTAATGTCTCTAAAGTTATCCACACACCTCAAGATACTATAAATCCTCAATCTAATGCTAGAAATGGAATGAAGATAAAGGAAGAATGTAGTGGAGAAAATGTGAGGAAGTTTGGAAGAGAGGGAATTTTTGAGAGAATCTATGAGAGCAGTTTTTAATCTCAACTAATTGAGAGAATTTTGGGAGGAAAAAATCTAGAGAGACGGTTAGCTAGATGGAGCATGTGAGGAGGTATTTATAACACATGATGGATGCCTCTAGATCTATCCTTCACACCTTCCTCACATATTGCCAACTAGCATGACAACTTGCATGCTTAGTTGGATTTTAATTTCCACCAATTACAAGCTCACTTTAATTAGAAAATTAAAATGCCACCTAATATTCAAATGGACTCTTCTATTTTAAATTTCCCTCTAAAATTAGATTCTCCAATCAATTAAGTTAACCCCTTAATTTAATTATATCAACTTAACTCCTCAAATTGACAAGACTAATTAAATTATCATATAGCTCCAATTAAATTAACGCCTTAATTTGATTGGTCTAATTTAACTGCATAAATTATTTGATTAATTTAACACTTTAAACTAATCAAGCCATTGTGACCAACTCTTAATTAGTTAACTAGATCTCTTCCAAACTTTACCACTTTAATTATCTAACTTATTAGATAATTTCTCCAATTTCAATTAGAGTGCTCAAGGCTTTTGTGTATGACCTTTTAGGTCTACCAATTAATTAGATATGGGCTCACAATTCTTTGTGACTTAGTTAATATTAGATATTCTGATTAGTCTAAACTCTTTTAGGCTAATTACTCTATCAATTAATCTCTATTAATTGAAGAGCACCTAGCCTCCATAGTTGATGTCTAGCACAAGCTTATGGAGCTCAACCAATTAGAAGAATTAATTTTAGGTGAACTTATTCCACTTACGATTGCCATGCAAATAAGGTTATTCTATTTCTTATCTCTCCATAGGGGCCTAAGGCAAGATAGTTGTTAGTTCCCTAATAGCCTTAATAACTATTTATCTATTCTTGATGTTCAATTCCCATTTATGATCTCATCTTTGAAAAAATGCTTTTTTTCATATTGTTATACTATCTTGCACAAAGATTTCTTGGAACTGATCATCCTAGAGTACATAGGAGATCAACTCGCTTTTTATAAACGAGTGAAATAGAACTCATCTTGAAACTTACTGACCTCTATAGTTAAGTAGCTTGTGCCCAACCTAAGCCTCGGGTGATATGCTACATGGTTGGGACAAAATCAATGGTTGGGACAAAATCAAAGCTTAAAGACCTAAATACAAGATTACCATGAAACCCCAAATCAAAGGACTAATTATATGTATTATCATAAGCTAGACAATTTTTCATTACTGACATGCCACTCTAGCTACCTCGTGGATTCTCTAGGCGAGTTTTTAGGGAACTTATTTTTTAATAAGCATCCACTAGCATGCATCCTTGTCATACATGAATTTCCCATGAAATAAGGAAAAATCCAACTCTTTGGAGTATGCATCGTTAGTGCAAGTATATCCGAATCCTAGCTGCTATGTCTCTTAAGATTCTATGACTTGAAAGATTAAATATCATGACCATGGAGACTTATTTCATTATCACCATCATATGCGTGACCAAGTCCCTTAGTCTTGTATAATTTAAGGGCTTCAACCAAATGCATGTGAAGAATATTATAAATGTATAAGATAAAGATGGCTATTTTATTGAATATCATTCAATCAATATTGTTATAAATGGAGTAGCTATACATGCTAATCTAATTGGTTCTGGGTACTGTTCCAACATTAGAGACCTATTACAAAAATAACTTTGATAGTATATGGGTAGAAGTTGATAGAGGCTATATTATTCACCTTTATCCACAAGTCTAGAGAACTGTGGCATTTCCAACATACAATCTAAAAAATTAGAAAAAATTTGGCAGCATAACAAGTTCGTATCTCATATATATATTGGGAAGGAAATCAAGTGGCAAATTGGCTTGTTAACCTTGTATACAACACTAAAACTTCTAAAGTCATCAAAGGCACTAACCTTAGTGGGAAAATTATTAGCATAATTATAAATGAAAGAAACAGCTTGTCGTATACTAGATCTAAATGATCCTCATTTTAATTATGTATGCATGTATTCTCAAATGAACATTGTACTATCTTATCATCAATAAAATTGGGATAATGGTAGCTTATGCCCTTATATTTCTTCCAAAAAGAAGGACTAAGTTGATAAATCTCTGGGTTAGATCTAATATGAGTTTATTCCAAGATAGAAATAGAAGTCAATGTGAATTTATTAAGTTTTTCCAAACCCTTAGTAAGGCTTATAGACCTTTATGAGTGATGCCTAAGGATATTGAGGCTTTTGACCTAATGTCACCTTTGGCTAATAGCCCAGTTAGGAGTAGCTCAACATAAGATTTGTTCAAGTTACATTCCTAAAGATGATGATCATTTCCTTTGGTGGAGAAGATTAGCTTAGGAAACTAAAAAATGAGTAGGGTAACTTGTACGAGGAGAGTAGAAAAGCAACAACTTAAACTAAGTAACTGATAGAGTAATAGATTGAACCAACTAAGAAGAGAAAGGTAGAGATGGACCCAATTTAGGTTGACTCACAAAAGGCCAATAGTTATGGTAGCAATGGAAAGTATCTTAATTGGAAGTTGGTTGGGACTCCAAATTTCAAACATAGTCCTAAGATTTTCACAGGAGTGATTATCTTTTCATAAGTAAGGCGAAAATCATGGGATATGTGGGATGTAGTTACTCTTAAAAGGTTGAGAATCATGACCTAGCATACTTATAATGTTATAAAGGTAAAGGACATGAGCAAAGCCATGTATTTCACCAGAGAAATTGTCCCATTCTCTAAGAGGAGAGACAAATTGACACCCTTGAAAGTATCTCATTCTCAAATACTAGCGTCTATTGAATCGTTTGATTTGTTGAGGTGGCCAGCTCACTAACTAGGTCCAACACGACCTAAGTTAGATAAATTCTGCAAATTTTTAAACAATTATGGCATGTTAGGGATATGTGCACATATCTTGAAGATAAATCTTAACTGTCCATATAGAAAGGTTTCCTTAAGGAGTTTGCAAATGATGAAAGACAAAGCTCGGGTTAGATTCCCAATGAAGGTCTATTCAAAAGGGTACGAAGGGCTATGAATGCAGAACTTCCAAACAGCAAGCTTAAGCAAGAAATTTTAGGGGAAGATGAATATGATTTATAGAGGTTCTGTAGATGGAGATTCTCATAAATGGGGACTCTAATCAAGCTAGATGAAATCATATAAGAAATGTAGTAACAAAGAGAGATTAATATATATATATATATACTGAAAAATTGGTCTTTATAGGCATAAAAAATATAAAATACCTAAATTTTCAACCATATATCTAACCTAATCATTATTTTTAGACAAGACATCCAAATACAATATTATTCTCATTTTCAAAAGTATAACTAACTTTTCAACTTTTAAAAATATAGGAACTAGGACATGAGAATATGAACATATCCAAACAGAACGTAAAATTTTAGGTCAAACTAGGTCTCTAAATAACTAAATCAAATCCTAACAATCTCTAACCTGATGTGGTTCTTTATCTTAGTAATTGTTCATGGCTCTATTACAAACTAAAGTACCAAATCTCTTTGTCCTTTGAACATATCCATTACTAAAAAAATGCCTTTTTGCAACGGATTTTGCAACGAAAAAAATCCATTGCAAAATCTTTGGTCACAAAAATTTGCAACGAATTTTGCAATGTATTTTTTTTCAATGGATTTTGTGATGGAATTTTCCATTGCAAATCTGTGACGAAAATTTCCAACACAAATTTGCAATGGAAAAAATACATCGCAAATTTGGTGTTTTGCAATGGATTTTTCCATTGCAAATTCATCGTAAATTTGGTAATTGTAATTAAAAAAATAAAATTTGCGATGGAAGTGTTATTTTACATTCTATCAAATTAAAACCTATAATTACTCAATATCAATAATTATTTGTATTACATACTAATCATCCTATGCACTAATATTTAAAATTATTTTACATAAAATCACAATAATTTTATATCACAATAAAAATCAATAGATAATATTGTTCAATATATAAATCAAGCTCTAACTAAAATACCAAATTTACAAAATAATGCCAAAAAAATAATCTTACAAAGCTTATATTAAATTTCAATAACTTGAGATATCCAAGCTTGCAATATTAAAATAAAAACAAAATTACAATAATAAAAAATAGAAACATAAACTAAACTAATAGATAATTCAACATGATAAATCAATATATAAATTCAATACATTACCAAATCATAACCGAGCAAAAAATTCATAAAATATAAATTCAAATCCTAATCAAATACATAATTCACAAAATATAAATCTAACAAATAATTCAATTTAATGCAAAATCCAACACATTATTTAATATAACCAAATATACATATCATTATAAACCAACATATAATTTAATATAAGTTCAACATATAACTTAAATCCTAATCACACATATAACTAACAAAACCTAACACGTAATTTAATATAAATGCATAATCCAAACATATATAAATCTAATACATAATATAAGGAAATCTAACACACATCCAACATAAACCAATGTATAATTTAATAAAAGTACAAAATATAACTCAAATACTAATCAAACATATAATTCACAAAATATAAATCTAACAAAATCTAACACATAATTCAAAGTAAATGCATAATCTTAACACATATAAATCTAATACATAAATCAATATAATCAAACATGCATCTTACCATAAACCAGCATATAATTTAATATAAATCTCACGTATAACTTAAATCCTAATCGCAAATATAATTTACAACATATAAGTCTAATAAAATCTAAAATTTAACATATTGTTCAATATAAATGCATAATCTAAACACATATAAATCTAATGCATAATTCAATATAATAAACATACATCCAACATAAATCAATATATAATTTAATATAAGTCCAACATATAACTCAAATCGTAATCAAACATATAATTCACAACCCTAAGTATGACATGATTTAACTTAGGAAACTTATATTGTTGTTTTGGGATATGTAAATTTGGATTTTTATTTTCATAAAAATTATGAAAAGAAATAGTGATTTTGTCTTTAGCTATATTTGTATTCAGTGGCATGTTTCCAAATCGCATTTATGGGCTTAAAAAAAAAATGTCTCTAAGAAGATACACATATATTTACCTTCCATAAAATTCAAATTGCTCAAACAAGAAAACTCAACATAATGAATAGAATCATTTCAATTGAAAACAACTAATAATAATAATTGTAAACACATTACATAATGATACATAAACACTCCCCCTTATGCCCATCATCATGTAAGCAATTACAAATCAATCAGTAACAAATGAGAAGGCTCCACCCCTTCTCCCAACAACCCATCCTCCTTCGCATTTTCACAAATTCTAAATATGTCTAATGCATTGTATTAAAAAAAAATATAAAATCAAAACAAGGTATGAAAATTTACCTCTAAATGCTCAACACAACTCAACACTTATAGAAGGTATCCACCACCATCAAAATAGCCTACAACATGTCCATAAACAAAATTAAAATTTGAAAATATAATATAATTCAATATACAATACCATAAAATTTAACTCAACCTAAAATTCTAATAAATTTTTTAATTCAAATAAAAACACAACTCTAACAAATATAACAACATTTAATACGAATATAAAAATTTTCCTAAAATTTTAATTAATATATAAATTATTATTTATGTTAAATCAAATTATATTACTAATAAATAAATCATTGTGAGTTTAACTAATAAATAAATCAAATTTTAACTAACTTAAATAATTAACTAAAACATAATGGAGATAATTAAAACATAATCAAATTTTAATATACTTGTGAGAATTACCATAATTAATGGAGATGGAGCAAAATATAAATTCTTCAAACCTGAAATATTAAACAAACAATATTATTAGCATTTTTAAAAATTAAAATTCATTTTTCAAAAACAAATTGCGGAGAAAATCTGGCTAGCTGGCGGGCACTAGCTGGCCGACCAATGTAACCAAAAAGAAAAAAAGAAAAAAAGAAGAAGGGAAAGGGAAAGGGGGAAGAAAAAAATAGGTGGGCAAATTAGAAATGAGGGTTTTAATTTTCCCCATTTAAATCCATCGCAAAACTGCAATATTCGTGATGGACTATCCATCGCAAAACACTTATTTTGCAATGGAAAAATCCATTGCAAAAATTAACATTTGGAACGAATTTTTTCGTTGCAATTTTTTTTAATATTTTTTTGTTGCATTTTGCGATGGTAAATCCATCGCAAATTTTTGTCGCAAAACAGTATTTTTTTAGTAGTGATCATTGTGAATGCAAAATTAGAAAGGTCTTGACACCAACTAACTCATCCTGACTAATGCACATGTGCAGCCTAGTTAACACCACTGGCTGACTAGGTAGAGAGACAACCTCAATCTATTCTCTCACCTATTAGGATTTCTCTCGCACCTATTAGCATTCTAGGGGCCCTTGGCGTGCTCCATTTCTAGTTATCACCGGAGGTTATTGGATGGTACAAATTACCATACTTTTCTCTTTTCATCAAGACCTATTTTCTATGTGTAACTTTTAGGATTCCACATCCAAATAAAAATTTACATCTCTTGGAATCCAATTGGCTCATAGGAATTAGCTTATTTTGTATTTTTTAGGATATAGTCACACTAGCTAAAGTACGAACCATTCTATCAAACATTTTGACTTTCACTATTCTAATATCTTAACTATGTAAAATAAATTATTTTTCTTTGTAAATTGGAGTGAATCAAAATAATCCTTCATGGAGTAACAAGCATTACATGTCTATAACCAAAATCTAATTATTTCAACAAGAAGTATCCATAGAGGTGGAGACTATGAGAATATCGCTATAACATACTACTACAAAATTATCACTGCTGCCATGACATTTTTAGCATACCTTACCCTTTTCTCTAGCCCTCTGGTTTGACTGCTATCTCCTGTCCTATTATAATTTATTTCTTGAGCAACCGAAGCAGACTCTTATCCTACCTCTTGGTTTACCTTTTTCTATTCTTCACGAGATAAAATTGCAGCTTTCACATATTCCAAGCACACTATATCTTTATCACATAATACATCATCACTAACCTATCAAACAATTTGGGAGTGAGCTAAGAAATAAACAGGTTTTATCTTTTTCCTCAAACTTCACATCAATTTGTTGAAGTTCATCCATCAGTCTATTAAACTAATTGATGTGATTCATAAGATTGTCATCCTCCTAAATCTTTACAATATATAATTTTCATTTTAGAAGCACCTTTATAGATGAAGTTTTCTTGAGATACAACTTTTCCTACTTTTCCAATAACCTTGGTGTCAAATCTTGAAAATCATCATCTACGACATTATATATAATGCCATTCAAAATATGAAGTTGAATCATGCCGACATAATACTTCCCACTATGAATCCTTCATATTTTTTTTTGCTTTCCCTCACTTCCATTCATTGTTATTGCTAAACTATGTTGGATTAGGCGATCCTCTATTATTCTTTATCAAAAGAGTGAAATTTGCTTTGTTGTCAAATTGTTGAATTCTAAAGTGATTTACTAGTGATATACTGCTTACCCCAAAAAATAAAATCTCTATTGAAATAGTGTCCCACAAACAATTAGATTGGTGTGTATCACTATTCTTAGATATAATCTTGATCTCAATGATATTGTATAAATAGTTATCTTCATCTTATGAATTTATCACATTCTTCACATGCATTTAGTTGAAGCACTAAAATCATACAAGACTATGAAACTTGATCATATATATGAAGGTGATCATGAATTAAGTCTCCAAGGTCATAATTCTAAAACATTCCATGTCATAGAATCTTAGAGACATGGCATCCAAGATCGAATAGACTTACAATAACGATGTATACTCCATGGAGTTGGATATTTCCCTATTTATGGGCAATCTAAGTGTAAGACATGGGTGCACGTTGCTGGGTGCTAACAAATTCACTGAAGACTTACTTAGAGAATCCAAAAGATAGCTGAAGTGGCTCGTAGGTAATGAAAAATTCTCTAACTTACGATAATGCATATAATTAGTCATTTGACTTAAAGTTTTATGGGAACCTTGTACTTTGGTCCTTGTGTATTAATTTTGTTCCGACCACTTAGCATGTCACCCCGAACTTGTGTTGGGCACAGACTACGTATGTATGAAGGTTGGTGAGTTCTAATACATGATCTATTTACTCATTATAAAGAACGAGTTATGTCCTATGTATTCTATGATGATCGATTATGAATCAATCCTTGTGCAAGGTGATATGAAAATTTAAAAAAGGTATTTTTCAAAGTTGAGATCATAAACTGGAATCGTATACCAAGAACAAATGCATAGTTGTCAAAGCTATTAGAAAACCTACAAATATCTTACCCTAAGCTTCCTTCGAGAGATAAAAAAATGGAAAGACCATATTTGTATGGTAATCTTAAGCGAAAGGTTCACGTTAATTAATTCATCTAATTCATTAGGCTCTATAGGTTTGTGCTAGATGTTGACTATGGAGATTAGGTGTTCTTCAACTAATGGAGAATAATTGAAGAAGGATTAGTTTAAAAATGTTTAAACTAATTGGAATTTTTGATATTCAATAAATCGCAAAGGGTTGCGAGCCCATGTCTACTTGATTGGTGAATCTAATAAGTCACACAGAAAAGTCTTTAGCCACTCTAGTAGACTTGGAGAAATTGCCTGAGTTAGATAAATAAGTTGGTCAAAATTGAAAGAGGCTAATTAACTAATTTAAAATTGGTCACAATGGCTTGATTAATTTAAAGAGTTAAATTAGAACAGTGTGACAAGTTTAATTAGTTTTGCTAACTTAAAGAGTTAAGTTAAATCAATTGAATTAAAGAGTTAATTTAATTGATGCAAGAGAGAGTTGGTGGAAATTAAAATCCTACATGGTTTTTAAATGGCACTCACTTAGACTAATAATGTGGAGAGAGTATCTAGAGCATTCTAGTGTGATAATTGCTCTTGATGTACCCACCACACACTATAAAAGATTCCTAGGTTCCATAATGGTCATTCATATTAAGAGACAAACCCACTTTCTCTCCTTTTTGGTGTGACCAAAAGTTTCCCTCCATAAACACTCCCCAACCCTCTCTCTTCCAATCCTCTTCATTCCTATCAAGTTCTTCCTATTCCAACGCTCTCTCAACCCTAGCCTAAAATAGAAAGAATTAGAGTGTTCCAAAAAGTGTGTGGACAAGTTAGAGGTGCTACACTTGGAGCACTTGATGTGGATCAAAAGTAGATCAAACTTGAAGAAGAGTTCTTCAATTTTAGAGGTGCTGGGGAAATCTTTGCTCTCTACTTTTGCTATTGTTTAGGGACCATTTGGAAGTATTTTTCAATTTTGTAATAGTCTCGATAACTATGCATTTATTCTTGATATGCAGTTCTAATTTATGGTATCAATTTTGAAAAAACTACTCTTTCAAATTGTCATATTACCTTGCACAAGAATTTCTCAAAACTAGTCATTATAGAATACATAGAAAACTAACTCATTCCTCTTGACAAGCAAATGGATACTTTCTTGAAACTCACCAACCTCCATATATAGAGAGCTTGTGCCCAACCTAAGTCTTGGGCGACCTACTAAGTAGTAGGGACAAAATCAAAGTATGAAGACCTAAGTATAAGGTTACCATAGAACCTAAAGTTAAAGGACTAATTATATGCACTATTGTAAGCTAAAAAAAGTTCCATTATCTACAGTTACTTTAGCTACCTTATGGATTCTCTAAGTGAGTCTTCAGTGATTTTGTTCATTAACAAGCACCTACTAATGTGCATCCATATCTCATGCACAAATTGCTTATGAAGCAAGGCAATATCTAACTCTTTGGAGTATGCATCAATGGTTCAAATCAATTTGAAACTTAAATAGGTCTCTAAAATTCTATGACTTCAAATATTTAAAAGTACAACCATGAGACTTATTTCTTGATTACCATTATAGGTCTGATTAAGTCTTGTAGTCTTGTATGATTTAAAAGCTTCAACCAAATGCAAATGAAGATTATCATAAAATGCATAAGATGAAAATGACCATTTATATAATATCATTCAATTTAGATTGTATCATAAGAGTAGTGATACATGCCTATCTAAATGCTTGCGGGGCACTATTCCAACACGTGGCATGATTATATGTTGTCTCACGAGTCATGGAACACACTTTTATGAAAAGCTATGAATATTATCTAATCATGAGATGCACTTTAATGTGACTCAATTATGACATTGTCCCACAAGTTGTGGAATGTTCATAGTTGAGTGCAAAACTAAAGAATTGGTAGGGCTGACTTAACGCTCAAAGGTATAGATGTTTCACTAGTTATGGGTCCACAAATAATGCCTTTGGATTTTAATTCTCACTAGAAAATATGATTTTTAAAAAATTCTTTTGAGGTTAAGAAATTTGAAGAAATAATAGGAGCAAAACATGCTTCAAAGACCATAATAATGTTTTTAATATCAAACTCAATCAAATACTTATATTATCTTCCTCATTTTTATAGATTTATGAAATTCACTAAGCATCATACTGAAAACCAATAAATTGATGAGGGTAAACTATCATTATTAGATTGGGAACCATAAGACTATTCTAAATTCAGAAATATAGATTTATATCCTAACTTAAAGTCCTCAGATACCCTTGCGTAAGATGCCAATCAAGAGATACATGAAACATTCGCAAAATAGTTTGAGGATGATCTCCAAACCTATTGTCTCATGATGAAATATATGACAAGTGAACTTCAAAAGTCCCACAAGCACATGAAACATTCCTCGGATATTTACTTTCATCTACAAGAGTTGTATGCTGTGCAAACTAGGAACGAGAGGTTCATGTTATTTGAGGAACTTTTTAGGGGAAAGATGGTCAAGGGGTCAAGTGTCCATGACCATGGTCTAAAGATGATTGGGCTTGTTGAGAAGCTCTTCAACTTAGATGTGGTTATGGACAATTAACTTTACATGGATTTGGTCCTTGAGTCCTTATTGATTTCATTTGACCAATTCATGATGAACTTCAACATGTGCAAGCAAGAGATCACAATCAACTAGTTAGTTAATCTATTGGTCATGGTGGAGGTGACAATGAAAAAAGACAAATCTCTACCGATTATTTTCTCCTCCAATTCTAAGGGAACAAAAGATAACAAGAAAAGGTGCAAAAAGAAGAAAGGTTTTTCTTTTAAAGAGAAACAACTATTGAAAGTGTCTAGAGGAGTCAAAGAAAAAGATGATTGATAAAAAAGAATGTAACTTATTTCTATTGCAGGGAACACGGGCACTAAAGGAGCAATTGCAAGTAATACCATGCAACTTTAAGGACCAATATCTTTTTTATTGAAGTTCATATTATAACTAATTCTTCCTCATGGGTATTTGATAGCACATGTGATTTTCACCTTTGTAATTCATTGTAGGGGATGGAAAGAAGAAAAAGCCTAAGTTATGAGGATTTGATCCTTTGCCTTGGTAATGGAGCAAGAGTTGCATTCAAAGTTGAAGGCATAGTAAAGTTGGACTTTGAAGACTCTATCATTGCATTAGACTTCTTTTACCTTCTCTAATAAAAAAAATTACCTAAATTCTTGTCCTAGATCAAGAAGGATACAATTTTTCTATCAAAGATGGGAAGTTGAATGCAATAAAGAATGATCTTTAGTTGCTTGTGGTACATTGAATAATGGATTATACATGCTAGACTCTCAACCATCACTAATATAAATTCAACAAAGTAACAAAAGGAACCAAGATAACCAAGAAAACACCTATCTTTGGCATGCTCGATTTGAGCATATTTTCAAGAATAGGATGAGCAAGTTAGTAGCCTAAAAAATCCACCTACACTTATGGGACATTTTTCCTCCTACTGTAAGAGAATCTTACGGATACAATATAATTGTGAATTTGATGTACTTTTGTACAACCCCTCTTAAGTTATTCATGAAACATTAGCCTAATCCTTTGTATTGCCCTACTCATAACTCAAAATAATTACCACATGAGTATCACGAATTTCGTAAATGTTTTTAAGTAATCAATAAGCATATCTATTTATAAGATTAAATTAATTGACTATTCCAATTAAAATTAGGAAATTCAATAGAAAAAGAAATTCTAATTTTACAATACAAAAATGAAAAGATAAAATTTTAAAGATTAAATGTTCGAGTCAAACTTGATTTTCGAATATGAGAATCAAATACTAAAAATACACATATCCACAAGCGAATTCCATGTTTCTTTTGAGAAAGGAATCTAAGCTTTAATAATAGTGTGAAATCAATGTCGTTAACTCAAGAAAGAAAAAAAATATAAGCATCTTGGGCTTTTTTTCTCCTTTGTGAAGATTGCTAACTTTTGAATCCTTTAAAAATTCCTCTACCGAAATGTGAAAAGGAATGGCTCCTTAATTTGAATATTAATGGAGTATCTAATTATGTTTGTTACCTATTGAAAAGTGAGGTTGTTGATTATGTGTATATTTTGGTTTTGTGGCTTGAATATTTATTGATGCATTTTTTTATTTTTCATTTTTTTGAATTTATGATTAATGGCAATTTCATCTTTTCATGCTTTTCTCATTTTTAATGGTTGGTCATTTAATTTTAGTCAGTTTAGTCCTAAAGAGAGCAATTCAAACAATTGTCAATTTTTGGGGTATTGGACCATAAAGCATACGAAGTTACTTTGAGCATTTTCATGTATTTTTGTTTATCAAGGAATTTTAATCATTTATATTGTTTTTAGCTCAATGCAAAGCCTCATGATAGTTCCCATATATTGTCATCTCCATAAAGTAATTTTATCATTCCTTAGGAACGTTTGGCCTATCAAGGATATTTTTACACAATCACATGTATCCTTACACGCTTGAGTATTATTAAGTACTTTATTGTACATCTTGCCCACAATTTCACAGGCATTTTCATATGTATACTTAGACTACTAGATAATCATCATATAATATTACACGTGTCTCCATATTTGCATGCTTGCATTCTTGCATATGCATAAGTTTCAATGTCATTGCTGTTGTGGATATTGTGTAATTTGTGTCCAAATTATAAAATAAATTTAATATAATTTTTGTAATTATTCTAAAATATTTTTTTTTTAAAACAAAATGCATAAAGTAATAGATCAAACTATATAAAAGTATATTAAAAAATTGAGTTGTATTAATGGCAAGTCATGACACTTGTTGCTGTTCTGAAGTCATGATTACCTTCCTACATTCAACTTTTGGTGATTGATCATAACTTCAAGATAGAACTCCATTAGCTCACAGCGTGCCGCAAGCATCCAAGGGCGACCCCCTATTGGCGCCTATCCCTAGGCACGCCATGGACACTCAAAGCGGATGCCTAATAGGCACCAGCTCCAAGCACCACATTGGTGCCTTGGACATTCACCCATGAGGGCTCACCCTTGAGCACCCTAGGCTAGTGTCACGCAATATCTCATCTCATATGTACGATCATGATGAGACTAAGAACTAGTCAATAGTCACATTACCAAAACATAAATTCCACTGAAAGAATAAAATGGAAGTTTCTAAAATTTCGCCAATTCAATATACCAAAAGAACGGATTATGGTCCCCTTTATGTAAGTCTAAAGTTAGACCATTAGAAAGGATTAATAACCCACCAAAAACATTATAAAAACTTCATAAAGTACCATAAACTCAATTATATATAGACTAATAATGGGAAAAGGAAATGGCCAATATTTATTAAATAAAATGATATTTGATGCCATAAATTAAAATGAACCCAATAAATAAGCACATTAATTGTGACATTAAAACACATAATGAAATGATTTATGGAAATCAAATAAATTGAATAAATTATAAATCTTATTTCCAATAATCCCTCACAATATTTATAATTTTTGAAATTCAATATATTAACTAAAAATGATGACAATTCATACTGTACAATTAGTCCATGTGCCCTTCGTCCTTGAACATATACTTAGTGTTGGCAATATCTGTTTGAGGAAATCGTAATGGATGTAGCCTTGAACTAGGTCCTTCGAATCAAACTTTAATTGCCACACACATGATATTGACTCAAGGATATGGTTTAGTGGTTTAACGCATTAATGTCCTTGTACTCGATCCAAATTCTCGTGAGCTCTTTAAGGTTAACCCAAACTCATAGCCACAACCTATGGCAACCCTCATTTAGGTGAGCTTTTCAAGGGTATATGAAACTAGATCTTGAGGAAATCACACTTCTATCTCATTAAGGGTCAAAGCACAATATAAAATCACACTATCATAGCACTTCACCTTATGGATAGGAAAGATGTATTTCGTGTATACTCTTCCTAAAATAATGTACCATATATAAGTAACGCATTAAGGGTTTGTTCCTACGTATTGAGCCTTCTTCATTGGATTTCCAATTCTAAAGATTGGGTTAATCTTGAAAGTGACTCCCTAATAGGCTTAGCCCATCTTCCTTGATGCTTTAAGGATCAAGCCTCCGCACTAGTCCCACGAGGCAGTTTTTCCATCTCATGGAATATGATACCACATGCCTTTTTTTATTCTAATGTTTTTTTTCCTCTTCCTTATGATTACTCATTTATAGATGTTTACCTATTTTATAAGATAAAACGGCAGAAATAATAAATGATCAAATCAATAAGAGTAAATCAAAGTATCACCCTCAAATTTGTTGGATATTTTGGATTCTATAATTTCATCTAGGACCATTAATGTTTTGATCAAATCCCATCTATATTCGATGCATACTTTTTGCACACTTATAAACTCAAGAAATAATTATTATTTTAAATAACTCTTAAATCCACTTAAATCTCCACATTTTCTTTGTAATTGGAGAAAGTTAAAAAGATAAAAAAATAATCTCTTATCTTAACATTTTCAAACTTTCATACATTGACAAACAATTAAGCACTTGCAATTAAAACAAATATTAAATATTAACTCAAGGGGTGAATGCTAATGAGAAGCTAGATAAATTTCAAAGTTCATTTGCAAATTAAATCAATATAAATAAATTTTTTCCATCTCACACTTTTATAAATCGTGATTTCATATTGAAGACATACTAATTTTTGGTTGATTATAAAAAATGACACTTGACAAATAATATACTAGTTATTATTTAAAATCTATAGATATCTTGGAATTTATTAAATTCAATTTGAAAAGGTAAATAGTTGATTTTAATTAATACTCTACTATCTATTTTGTGCGCAAATAAGATATCAATAAATGTCAAGGTGATGTGTCATTATCAATCAATCAAGTCTCATAGCTCAACAATCACAAGCTAATCAAGTTGCTAGAAGTGGCGTATTTTAGTGCGTGGATTAATAAAGTCAAAGATATTTAATATTATCTCATCGAAGAGATAACTATCAAAAAAGTTCAAGTCATTGGAAGTCTCCCACTAAACATCTATAAAGGGGAGATTGAAGCTCATTTATTGACAACTCAAATCATAAGAAACAAGAGAGATCTTGAAGGAGTTCAACAATTCTCTCAACCAAATTCAATGAGATCCATAGTGTTCAAGGCATTCATAACAAAACTCTTTAAATCCTTGCATTTGATTCGAGGTTACGGTGTGACATCCTTGAATTGACATTACTTCTTCAAATAAAAAAATTACGAAGATCCACGGCATTTAAGGCGTTTCTTGCGAAACTCATCAACTACATTTGATTTGAGTTATGAAGCTCACGAATTAGTTTCATTCTTTTAAATCAAATTCATGGTGATTCATGGTATTTAAAGCTTTCATTGCGAAGCTCATCAAAGTTCAAAATTGCCTTTCGAAGAGAAGAATTAGAGGATTAGATTAAGGATTATGTCAACATCATAAATTTTGATAAATTTTATTTTTATTTGTATGATCTTTTTTGTATTGTAATTTTAATTTTTTAAACACAATATTTGCATTATAAATTCTAACATGCCAAGTGGGAAAATCTGTGCATTTCCCTTAATCAAAATTGAAGTGTCAAATAGCTACCCACAAGATCACAACATTAGAAATTACTATCTCAAGTTTCTCAAATACTAGAGCAAAAATAATTGGCATTATCACAAGAAATATGTCCAAGATGTTGCAATCATCTTCTGAGGTGGCTCTTTCACTTAAAGCTGTGGAAAAGGCATTGTAACATGTTGTTGATATGAATGAATGTGATGGAGACTCAAAGGACGAACCTATATCCACTCTTCACTCAATATCAAGTTCCTAGAGCATGGTATCAGTGATGGTGATAAGTGTTACAACCTTGGAGGAAAAAATTACAAATTTGATTAGGGTTATTAAAGGATTCACAAAGGATGTTTAAGAGCAAGACTCTTAGATCTCCAAGTTGATAAATAAGGTGGACAATGTTAAAGGCAGTAGCTTGGTAAAGAAACAAGTTGAGGCTCAGAATGAAGGTGAAACATCCATAAAGAATTAGTCAGTTGAAAAGGAAAAGTCTGCGATAAAAAAATCTCAAATTTCTACTAATGGACTAATCCTTATCTACCAATCAGAAGAGTTTATCACGTGGACTATAAAAAATAAGCTTAAGGGAAGTTCTAAGTCTTCTATGACTTACTCTCAGCTATATCCTCAAAGAAATAACAATTTAAGGATGCCAATTGGTCACTAGCCCCTGAAGTTTCAATAATTTGATGGCGAAGGCAACCTAAAGCAGCATGTGGCTAATTTCATCCAAACCTATAATAATGTTGGGATATATGGAGATTATCTAGTCAAGCAATTTGTTTGACCTTTAAAGAGCAATGCTTTTAATTGGTATACTGACTTAGAGGTGGTCTCAATTAATAACTAATGATAGTTGGAACAAGAATTTCCCTATTACTTTTATAGCACTCGAAGAATGATTAGTGTGGTTAAACTCAACAAACTCTTGCTAGTGGAAAAAATAATCGATCATTGACTATATCAATTATTGGAGAAGTTTGATCCTTAAAAATAAAGATCAATTATATGAGGCTTTAGCCATTGAGATATGTAATCATGGGATGCACTAGGACTTTTGTGTATCCCATAAAAAATTTATCTAAGGCATTTGAAGAGTTAGCCACTTGAGTCTATTATACGGAGTTAAGCATAATTGTTAGTAGGGTTGATAGGCCACATATCCAAGAGCCTTATGAGTCTAAAGAAAAGAAAGAATTCAAGAAAGAAGATAAACCTTTTGTCAAGGCTCCAAGTAAAGAAGCTATGGTAATACAACACACATTAGATTTTGTGCAAAAGGTAGATAGCATAAATGATGAAGAAAGGACATCTCACAAGAAAGAAGACAAAAATAATTAACTCTAAAAGACATGTAAGCTAAGACGTAACTATTCCTCGACTATGATGTCTCTAGATATTCAACGACTTGTTAAATGTAAATCTCATCGAATTACCTAAAATGAAGTGGCCTAAAGAAATTTGGAAAATTGATGACCTAAAATACTACAAGTACCATCGATTAATGGGGCACAAAATGTATGATTGCTTTATATTCAAAGACAAAGTGAAGCAACTGGCTCGACAAAGAAGAATCTACTTGAAGAGGTTAATGTATCTTCAAATTTACCTCAATGATAGATTTACTTGGTGATGATGAGAAAGTTGATCATGGTAGTAACACTTTGTGGAGCATGACAAGTTAAGAAAAGATTCCCTCTAGTGAAGTATGTCTATCTAATTTAGAGAACCATGATATAATTAAGAAGTGCATGTTGATAATGACTTTCACTAATGAAAACTTGTTGCTTGATGATCCCAGGATTCAATCAAGGGGGCAAAGGCTCTTGGAATTATAAGGATAAAGCAATTGATGAGTGATATGAATTCAACTACATTGTTTCATGTCATAGATGCCAATAATCATATACCATGCTTTTGGGTTGGCCTTGGTTACGAGAAAATAGTATGGTTCCCTCTACTTGGCACCAGTATTCTAAGTTTTGTCAAAAAGATATGCTACAGAAGGTTCTTGGGGATACCAAACATTTCACTGAAGTTGAATCGCACTAAATTGATGCCACTACATAAAAAATATAAAGATTGTCAAAGCCAAAGAAAGTTTGACCCAAGAAGAATCCAAGCAGCAACATGATTATGATGGATAAAGCATGATTAAAGACTTAGCTCTAGCATGTGGCAATAAAGATCATGTAAGCAAATCATCTTTGGTAGGATTTAAATCATTAAATGAATTAAAATTTCTTCCAACCAAGCTTGATACAAAAAAGCCATCTTCTCAACTACTCAAAGAGTTTGTTTGCCAACTTAAAGAGAAAAGAAGAAATATGGAGAATCTTTGCAGCTTCAAAATGAGAATTGCTTTGATCTAAAAGCTTATAAACTTTTTGTCAAAGTTGAATATAATCCATAAGAAAACTCTATCTTAGGAAATCTCTTTCCTGAGGTTGTTGTAAGCAAATGTGTGGACTCAATGCTATTTAAAATTAAAATGCTGAAGAAAAATGGTCATGTTGTTCAAAAATCTCGAATGAGACTTAGATTTGTTCCTTAAAATCCTATTTGCATAGTGGTTAAAAGAGCAGTAGTGGTCATATAATTGAAGAAAAATTACCTAGAGCTAAAGGATTGATAATGGCAGTGAGACTTGGAGAATTTACCTATTACCGGCATTATCTTAGTATCTTCAAAAGAGTTGCCAGAGAAGACTCATTAAATATGAGAACGGTTCTAGCACAAATAGCAAGTGAAACCTGAGCCTACTTGGTCAACCTCATATTGGGGATTTAAGAAGTACATCCCCAATTATCTAGCATCACTTTTGAAGAAGAAAACATATTGCCCAAATGGGGAGAACACTTGGTGATCTCTATTTCTCTCACCAATTTCTAAGTAAAGAAGATATTAGTGGACAGTGGTGGTTTGGCAAACATAATTTTTCATGATGCATTCCTCCAACTTATAATAGATAATTTGCAACTGTAGAAAATCAATACTCTCTTAATGGGATTTAATAGTTAAGAGTAGAGCTACTAGGAAAAGTCCTTCTCATTTTCTCTCTCTCGACACTTATTCAAGGTAATTTACAGAGATGGTGAAGTTTCTGGTGGTCAAGACCCTATTAGCATAAAGCATTATATTGGGAAGCCCTATGCTAAACTTATTTTGTGTGGTGGTTTTAGCATACCACATAAAGTCGAAGTTCCTTATGCCGAGTAGAACAATTAAAACATATAGCGAGGAACATACTGTAATAGAGTGTTATGTTAGTATCTTAAAGAAAATACATGCTCTCATTACCAAACCAGATCAAGCAAAAGAAGGGCAAGATAGCAAGTAGAAAAATAAGGGTAATGGTACGGTCCATGATCCGGAAGTCATGTTAACACTCACACTAGGAGCAATCTCTCATTTCCTTAGCTAGATTATGTTAGTAGTTTGGAGTATTTCTTTCAAGTCTTGAAGTACTATTTTCATTCAATTAGGACTCATGTCAATAAATGTTGAATAAAGCTAATCTATATTGGGTACGACAGCTATGTTTCTTTTTTGATGATTTTAATGAAATATTTTTTTTGTTGTTTGTGTTTGAATAAATGATTTGTGCAAAACAACACTCTATGCAATAAGATCCTTGAGATACACACCTTAAACAATACATCACAACACATTCAAATCGATATAGCATCACTATAAGTCCTCTAAGTGGGACATATGGCTTTAAGTCCATTAAGAAGCCCCCAAAGTGTGGCACATAGCAAAGACTACTATAAGACCTCAAAGTAGAACACATGGCAAAAGACCATTATAAAACCTCCAAGCAAGGCACGTAGTGAAAGCCCACTATAAAGCCCCTTGGGTTACATGGCCAACTCATCAAAGCCACTATAAAATCCCCTAGAGGGTACGTAGCCAACTCATCGAACATTTGTATATGACCTCCCAAGTGAGGCTTATAACCAACTTTAGTTCAAATGACAAATTATTGTAGTAAGACCTCCTAAGCAAAGTGCATAATCACATTTATTGTTGCATCAAACAATTATAGTAACACCACTTATGAAAGCTCATTGAAACTAAAACTTGTGGTAAGAGCCGCCAAAGAGGGGCTCACGATTGAGTTTGACATAGAAAAGCTTAAATGCCTTACTTATGTGACCATGTATGCTATGAAGCAATCAATATTAAGAACACAACAACACTTAAGGGCTATTCAAACGATTAAGCATTTACGTAAGACTGAATGGAAAAAACTTCCGTAAATAAAAGGGAGCAAAATAGGTAACATTAGAATGTATGAAAAACATCTGGTTGATACTTGGCCTTATGAAGTAAAAGAATTAAGAATGAGCTGAAGTAAAAATGCAAAATAGTCCCAAACAAAAGAAAAGGCAACTACTAAACAAAACTATTATTCTAAGTCATTATCTACTCTTGTTAAATTATGTCTGCGAGATTCTCCACTATGGCATTAGCACCAATCTTAAAGCCCCACTAGACTCTTCAATTGAAAGATTAATTGGGATGTTGAGGCCAAGCTACAATAAGTTCTCAAGCGAGTATCACCCAGTCTCGCTAAACATAAGACGACAACCTTAGATGGTCTACTCATAGATTACTATAGCCTTTGCCTCAACTACCTAAAAAAATTTATTTAAACCCTTAAATTATTTGAATACTTCCTTGTGAGAAATAGTGATGAGTGTCTTTTTAGCAAAAGACCTTGAGAACTTTCTCCTAGTCTTCACTTCACTTAATTGTTCATACTCTTTCAGCAACTTTGCTAACTTCTCCTCATTCTGGGACTACTATTGAGAGAACCTGATAGCCTCTTCTTTAAGCCACAATATTATTGCTACTATCTTCTGTACACAATGAGACATTTGCACGGCTAAGTTCCAAGCGTGCATCCAAAAAAGTAAAAATCATGATGAGCAAATAAATAGAGCCACAAGAAAAACACACATGTAGAATGAAAGAACACTTGCCTAAGTAAAGTCTCTAGCAATGAGATTGGTCAATTAAGAAAAAGAGAATATCTCTAACTTTTGCTTATCATACTTGCTTACTTTGCCTCATAAGCTGCTAATGTTGAAGATCATCTCATCCACATCCTATTTTGAGTCAGCTCCACAACTTTAGCATAAATAATAATTCTTTGCTCTCATTGGTATGAAAAGGTTAGGAAAACTATGGACAAGTTCTACTGTAGTTGATCTTCACCCGTATTTCCTAATTATCACATCCTTGGAACTATCGCTAGTACTGACCTAATATACTGTCAAAGCTAACTAAGTGTGCACTTTGCTCGACCACCAATAAGGGAGGCTTAGATGCTACTCAGTTGGCACTCCCTGTGGTGTGGCTAAGCTATATACCTTTCATGTGAGCCTCCACCCATTCTCCTAGCACAGATCCTCACTAAGTTCTATCTTCTTACCTACTAAAGAACAAAGAAAGTAGGATTAAATATAAGTGCAAAGGAGAGAATGCAAAATATTACTAACAAAGACGTATGCAAAAGTAATTAGAAAATAAAAAAATAAAATAAGTACTCATGGGGAACATGTAAGTCTTGTCAAAGAGAGAATTAAATAAATATGTCTCCTCAAAATTCTAACAAATGTCACTATGAACCTTATCCAGATGCATTAATGATAGTGAACTATCCACCTACGAAGAACACCTCAATCTTTGTCTTACATAAAGAACAACATATCTTTCCAACACCTTTTTGAATAAGGGGATCCTATTAAAAACTTGTTATTGAGTTTGGGAAGACATGAAAGAAAGGATCAGTTGGTACTTTATGTAACCTAAATAAAGAATGAGCCAAGTCCACCAAGCGATGCTAAAATTCCACAAAGTACATAATGAAGTTGGCCACGAATTGACTAAAACACATTGTAGAACTCTTAACTATGTTCAACGATAAAGGTTTTGGTGGAAGAGAGAACTCACTATTGAAGTAACTACTAAATATGATGAAATATGCCAAATGATGTAAAATCATATTATCCTTTGACAAAGAAAAGAGAAACTTAAACTCATCATAAACACAAATCCTATGCCTCAGAATTTCTAACTACATGAAAAAAGTGAATAAGAAAGTTTTACAATGTTAACAAAACTATTGTCAATGATAGAAACATCCTAAGACCTCTCCTTGGAATAATTCTTCACTCCTGACTCAAAAATAGACTTTAACAAAGAAAATAACTTAGGAACCAAATATAATCACCTAACTTTTGAGACTCAATTTCATGAACTATCACCTAATTAGACAATGCACCAAAAAAAGGATTTAAAAATTCAAAAATATGGTGACCCCATGAGGAAGATGAGTCCCATGAACTCGAACATGCTTAGAAAGTTTGTGACCACCAAAGGTGGCAGGAACTATGGCAACCAATGATGGCTCCTTGGTAGTTGCACTCTTATTATGATCCTCTCTCATTTCTACGGACTTTAACTCAGTTTGGTGTTGGAATAGTGCTCTGAAAGCTAATGAGATTGACCTTGTTAAAGCTATTTCCTTGTAAAATAATCTTGATTAAATGATATTTTTTATATGGCCATCTTCATCTTATGCTTTATTTCACTTTATTAGCATTTGGATTAAGCCCTTAGATCACCTATAACTGTGAGACTTGGTTTGGTGACAATGGAATAAGTCTCACACAGTTGTAATCTTAAATCTTTCAAGTTATAGGATCTTAAGAGACAGGGTATCTAAGATTCGGATAGACTTCTACTAACAATGCATAAATCTAAGAGTTGGAGATTGCTCTATTCTATGAGCAACTGTATAAGATACAAGCGTATGTTAATAGGTGCTTATTAGAAAACAAGGCACTAAAGACCCATAAAAGAATCCACTAGATAGCCATAGTGGCAAATTGGTAGTGGTTAGTTTTCCTACTTACGCTAGTGCATATTATTAGTCCTCTAACCTGAGGATCCATGGTAACCTTTTATCTGGTCGTCATGCTTTAACTCTTTCTTGACCACCTAGCGGGTTTTTCAGATTGAGATTGGGTACAAGCTACTTGGCATAGAGGATTGTGAGATCCAAAATAGAATCTGACTCCTCACTGTTGTGAAGGGTGAGTGCATCTCCTATGTATTTTATAATGATTGATTCCCAAAAATCCTTGCGCAAGGTGGTGTGATAATTTGGCAAAGGAGTTTTCCAAAGGTGAGGTCACATAATGGGATTGAACATTGAGAATAGAGACATAGTATTGAGGTTATTAGGGAGCTGACAAATATCTTACCCTAGGCTTCTTTCTAGATATAGGAGGCTAAAGGACCATATTTACATGGCACATGTATGGTTCTCCAGAATATTCATTTTGGCTAATTAGTTGGGCTCCATGGACTTGAGGTTGGACATCGACCATGGAGATTGGGTACTTTTCAATTAATGAGTTAATCGAATTAAGTCGACTAGTTTAAAAGGAGTTTTAAACTAGAATGAATATAAGATATTCAAAAGTCACAAAGAGTTATGAACCCATGTCCAATGAATGAAAGAACCTATTGGATCACACAAAAAATCCAACTAGCTTCCTAATTCTTAGGAGAAAATTTTCTAATTGCTAGAAAAAGATTTCTCCTAGGAGATTGATTTTTATGTGCCAATTTTGAAGGTCAATTTTGGCTTGATTAATTTAAGTGTTAAATTAATCAACTGATTTAAGGGACTAATAATTAAGGAGTTAATTGTTTGGTGCCAACATGACCATCAATTGGTCAAGTTAACTTAAAGAGTTAAGTTAACAAAATTAAGCTTAAAAAGTTAAGCTTGTTTGACTTAATCATTAAGTCAAAAGTTAATTGATTAAATTAAAGTGCTTAATTTAATTAATGGGAAGAGTATAAGTTTTGGAGGGAAATTCAAATGAGATTTGAATTAGCATCTTAATTAATTTGAAATGAGATTTCAA
>JACGDI010005785.1:220863-255745 GCA_014898725.1 Jacaranda copaia
CTACAGATGCTGCCACGTGGAGTCGATACAGGTCGACCATGAGTGCTGTCACAAGGGACCGATTCAAGTCGATCAGGAACTTATTATCTGGGCCTCGTGGGCTTTATTATTTGGAATTGGGCCTATTGGGCCTATTTGGCTATCCCATATCAAGCATTATTGATCAACTTCTTCATTGTTTGGTGAAAAGAGCTAAAACAATTGAAGTATAAACCACAACAATGGTTGATTTTTGATTTATTTAAGCATAGTTTCAAAAATCCTGCATGGTCTTTGGAGGATTATAACCATGATGGTTTAATTTACAATGTTGTAGGATGTAGAAACACACTAAGAGCTCTATTACGGCATCAAGTTAGCAACTAGGTAGGGATGTTAGGAACATTCTAGCTCTGTGGCCTAATATAGTTTTTCAATCTTTATCCTAAACTCCCTTTACTTGATCTCGTTGTTACAAAATAACAACTAAAGTGATTATGCTAAGTAATTTATATAGAATGGTCAGTCGTAACATTTTTTTAGGGTTGTGGTTGTTCATGAGAATGGACTCCTGTCGTAATCTTCGAAATTGGAATCATATATACTGTGTTTTTAAGGTAATCTACCTTTTATATCAACTTATTGAAGGTGTTGAGCTACTATAGGATTATTATTAGAACTTTCTTATCAGAACCTTTGAAAAAACATATTATTTTTTATCATTAATTCTATTGAAAGAGTAGCATTTGTTCCTTAGAATGCTAAAGAAAAGATCTATTCTGAAACTAATTGTATATCCCATTGAATGTGGTTGAGAGCAGAGAAAGAGGGCAAGGAAGTTTGATGAAAGTTTGGATATGTTAGGACTTCGTAGGCAAATGAGTACAAACCCTACATGTTCTTAGTTCTTGGAGGTCCTTTGCTCTGATGTGAAATTTTTGTCATTTATTTGTCATTTGAATGGCTTTTGGCTTCGTTTACAAATGCCTAAGCCGTAGCCATAAACAAGGTAATGATTATTTGAAACGTGTTAGGATTTTGAGTTTTCCTTAATTGCAATACCAACTAGCATTGTGCAATTGTAGCATACCTATCTCGAAGAAATGACTGTAACTCTTGTCCAAGCTATCATCATATTTTGGTTTGATTGCATGTTGATGATTAGCTGGAAAATCTCTATTATGCTTAATGCTCCTTCTCTTTATCCCCTTGCAGGAACAAAGTTTGCCAATTTGAGTTATTAACATTTTATTTTTTATTTTTTATTTGGTTAAACACTAGCATAACATTTGTTTTATTCCTCATTATTAATTTTCCCTATTTGGATTGAAGGTCACCAGAAAAGATTGGCTCTGGAAATTATGTTTGTGCTTCTTCATTCCATTCATATACCATATGCTTTTACCCTTGATTTTCCAGATAAATCATCTCTTCAAGAGTACTTCCACAGGCTTTTTGAGCCAACTAGAACAATTGCCTTTCCTTTCTGTCTTGCGGGTGCTCAGGCATTACTTATTATCTCATCATGGTATGTTCTGATCTATCTCATCTTCATTATCTTTTTGGTCAAATATTTTTTTTCTTGGGAGTATGTTTGAAAATTTAATGATTGCATTTAAGTGTTGTTTCGTTTTCAGTGAAGCAGGACTACGTAAAGTTCCCAGCATCATTTGCTTAAGACGTTTGTTGGTTGTTTTTTTGAGTGTAAATAGATGGCAAGTGGGGATGGACTTGAGTCTCT
The DNA here is from genome assembly GCA_014898725.1 of Jacaranda copaia. Lineage (NCBI taxonomy): Eukaryota > Viridiplantae > Streptophyta > Magnoliopsida > Lamiales > Bignoniaceae > Jacaranda > Jacaranda copaia. Next base: position 222,584 of record JACGDI010005785.1, read on the forward strand.
TGTTGATCGTAAGCAATTCTTAAACCTTATCATTTGAATCATTTGTCAGCAATATTTAAAACTATTTGAATGCAGTACCCTAATGTTTGGATCATTTGCTAAGCTCCATGAAATGTTGTTGTTTAGAATATATTTATTTTTAGTACAACTACAAGTTGGTCATAGGTATTGCTCTGCCACTTTCTTGGACTTGGAATGGTTAGACATGAATAAGTCAAGCTAATAGTGCCCTGATTAGTCGTGTTTTCATTTTCATTTTCTATTTTGAAACAATTTCTAATTGTTTTACATTTGAGAATGAAAATGTGATTACATTAATAAAGTAATGATTTTGAATTGAAAATAATATTTTAAGGTAATAATATTAGATTTCATATAATATTATTATTGAATTTCTTTTTGTCTTATTATTATCTAGTCAAATCCTTCTAGCATTATTATTTATGCTTAGTGTTTCCTATTTATGCACCTTTTATGGCATATATGATACAATTGTACTGTTCGTGAAAAAAGGTTTTTCTTCCTTTACATATTTTATTTAACATTAATTTCATGGTTTGATTACATTAAGGTTTGTTCTCACTTGGATGATTGGTAGTGAAAGTGTGGAAATGGATGATGTCTTACAAACTTGATCTATATTGAGGTGTACATTTGTTTTTATATATTGCATGTTAACTGATGCAAGATTTTCTAATTTACTTCATTAATTTTCTGTTGGCTTGGCTCATCTACAGAGTAAGCATTTGAATTTTTTAATTTAGGTTTTACATGAATTTTTTCCTTTTAGTTGAGAACTAAATAATATGTTAGCCTGTGGGCCTACTTACTTCTTGGGTCTTAAAATTAGTGAATTAATTTTCCTTCACAAGGCATTTGTACCCTATTCTGGGTATTACTAAAATTTAAAACTAAAATATAAGTCATAATATTGTTAAGATTTTCCCATAATTGGGACAAAAATTGCTTGCATGTATATTATGTTTATTGCGTATCTTTTCAATCCTACAAATAGGAGAGTTCTTGTATTCAGCCCAAAGGTTTTCTTCAATTTTTATAGCAAATAACAAAAGTTATTTTTCTGTGATTTTGCCAAAAGTATCTTTATTTATTAAAACTTATGAAACTGAAAATTGATTGCTTATAAACTTTCATTTTAAAAGTATATGTACTTAATGTCTTAATGATCCACATAATCCATACTAATGTAAAAAGATTCTCTATCAGATTTATAATTTGAATTGGAAAACAACAAATAGATCATGCTGAAGAATGCAAATTGATTTAATTTTATCTTAATTTTCAATTTCTCTCTATACACGGTACTTCTTTTTTATGTATTACTTTAATATTATTGCAAGAATTATGTTTAATTTAATTTTTTAAATTGAAATTAAAAGATAAGATAGTGTTTAATAAATATATTGCTTGTAATGAAACATTTATAACTTTGGGCAAATAAAATATAAAACTAGACATCCTTTCAAGGAAAAACTTAATGCTTGATTGGAAGTTGGAACCACTTTAATTATCTATGTTATGTTTTATTATTGTTGTACTTTGATAATATTGGCACATGTGGGTCAAACGTAGAGAATTCTATAGAGGACATAACCACATGAAATGATAAAGTGTTTATAGTCTTGCAAAAGCTCAAATATCATTATATATATATATATATGTATATATATTCTTGAAAAGATTCATATAGTTTTGTCAAAGTTTTTTTAAATATATAACACATTTGGACATAGTATCAGAATACTAAAAGTCTTACGGTGCATTTGCAGTCACATATATGTTTCTTGATAAAATTTTGGGTGAATTACGGCTACCATTCTTGAGATTTGGCATAATTACGAAACAATCCTCATACTTTCAAAAATTGTAAAAAAAAGAAAAAAAACCCTAAATTGACGAACTTAATTGTGAGGTGAACGAAAAATGCAAAAATCCATAATGCCCCTGATGGAAAAACAGTTAAAAAAAATAAAAAATACTCAAATTTGGTTTCATGGCTAAATTCCTAAATGTCCCCCTACAACATTAAATATTTGAACTAATTTACTTATATGATTAAATTTATTTATAATTTTAAATGCCCCCATGTTATGATATCTTAAAAATTTTTGAATTATTTTAAATAGTATACATATTTGAAATAATTTACTTATATGAGTAAATTTATCTTATTATAATAAATACTAAAATATTTATTGCTTGAATTTCATATTAAACAATATTAACTTAATAACCATATCTAAAAAAACTTAGTTACATTTAATTAAATTATTTATTAAAATAGAAATCATATTTAAAGTAAAGATATTCATCATTTATTCAAATAATAAATATATCTAAAATAATTAATAAAATTTAGTTAAATTTATTAATTAATAAAAAATAAATCAAAAATTAAAAACTATAATAATTGAGAATAAATAAGTAAAAAATTAAATGTGTAATTTTAACTAAATTATATATTAATTTAAAAGGATAAATATTCTAAATTAAATATATTATTTAATAAAATAATAGTCATACATAAATTAAAGATATTTAAAATAATTAAAATATGTATTCCAATAATAAATCTATGTAAAATAACAATAAAAAAGTAAAAATATTGTTAATTAAGAAAAACAATAAATAAAAAATTAAAAACCATATTAATGAAGAGTACATAAGTAAAAAAGTTAAGATATATGTATTTGTAAACTATATTATTCTTAGTTAAAAAAATGGATTTTTTAAATTTAATTATATTATTTATTAAAATAATCATCATAATTAAAAAGATTTATTATATTTATTTGAAAATACGAGGACCGTTTCATAAGTACGCCATATCTCAGGGGTGGTAGCCGTAATTTACTCTAAAAGTTTTTTGCTTGTTTGAAAGTAAATGATAAAATCTACGGCTGTAAGAATTTGGTAGAACTCTTTAGCGGAAAAATTAAATAACCAAATTTATGTTTATCAATTTTGAACATCTAATTTCATGCTGCTTTCAATTGATGTTGCATGTTCATTTGACAAACTTTGTCTTTTCTAACATACAATCTTTGCTGGACTTTGGATACTACTATTGGTGTTTTCTCCTGTTAATTTGTATTTTGAGGTTTGTTGGTATTATACTTTTGTTGTACGTATTTTAAAATTCATATATTTAACATTTCTGATGTTTTTATTTAGTTTTAGGTCTTGAAATTTTATTAATGTTTTCATTTGTTATATACATATTTGATCAAAAGTTGCAACTTTATAATATATGCATTTTTAATTATCCATATTAAATATTTCAAATGTTGAGTTTAAGATATATATGTGTGTGTGTGTGTGTGTGCATGTGTGTGTTTGTAATTTTATTAGTGATGAATTAGTACAATAAACTTGTGGACCCTATTGAACATTTTTGTCTATGCTATATATGTGATACATATATATATATATATATATCAGTGGTATAGTTTTAATTTTTAATTATGGTGGTTGTGATATACCATGTTAGCAAGTAAGATATCATTTGCTAATGGGTTGTATTATATATCAATCTAATTAGTAGTGTGATGTAATAAATTTTTTAATCTTATGTAATATTTTTTGTCTATACTAATATAATAATATATATTATTGGTACCTCTTTAATCTCTAATTATAACATTTGTTGATTATCATGTGAATAAATAAAATATCATTAACTATTAATGAGTATCAGTTACAATTATATAAAACTCATTTTTTTGTATTTTTTATGTTGATTGAACTTATTTTTCCTTTGGTATATAGATTACAAGTAATTTCATGTTATTTAATTATCTTGATTTTCTTTTTCATGTTTTTATTTTTTCCCTTGTTCTCTTCTTTTTTTTCCCCTTAGCATGTGTCAATATATTCCTCTATATGTGTTGATTTAGATGACTACTTGGTAATTTTATGAAATGTGTTCATGTACATGTAATAAATTGGTGCTCTATTGTTTTTTATCAATGAGTTGCTTATTTTGATAAATTTTTTGAGCCAAAACCTCCTTTATGTGATCTTTTATGGAGAAGATTATGTGTTTTTTTTCATTTCTTTAGACCTACTTCTCTCTTAACAGCACTAATTCAATTTACTTATATCGTTTTGTGCATTTCTCATTTTTTTTTCTACTTATATTTTTTCTTTTGTGTTAGTTATTATTATTCTCACATAATTTGATTTTTTAATGTAGAAAACAGTTGCCATAATACAACATAAAAGTATGGCACAATCAAATGCTAATTCATCCACCAATAAAGTGAACAATCAAGTCCAATTTAATACGAGGAGACATGAAGCTTATAATAAAATGTCGGCTGAAAAAAAAATGGAGTTGAATGCCCATCGAAGAGCAATACATGCACAAAAATCTTAAGTTAAAAAACTATCTACTTTTACTACTACACCTTTTATTTCAAGAATATCAAAAGTTCGTTTTGCTATTATAGATGAGAACTCTTCTAACCTATTTTCTGGATAAAATACTTCTTTGCCTCCATCGATAAGTCAAATTGATATCCAATTTGAAAATGAATCTCTTACTTCTCCATTGTCGGACGATTCCCAGTTATTGTTTGATGTGCCTATAGATTTATAGGCTTCTGAGGATGAAATCATCTACCGTACAAATGGTAATGAATCAAAACTCTATAATCAAGCTATATATATGTGTATATATGTATTTTCACTAACTTAAACTTTTCCTCCTTTTAAAGACCACCAATTGAGCCATCATTTTGTAAGTATATAAATCTTACAAATCTAGAATTGCTTGGTTTTCACTGTCTATCTAAAATTAGAGAACATCCTTGGTGCTTGCAAGAGATAACTAATTGTATGCATTGCAATGTGGTTCAATTCCATCGAGAACCTCTCGATTTTTGTTGCTCAAATGTTTAGGTGTCACTCTCTCCGTTGAATACTCCTGATGAATTTTGAAATTTGTTTAGGATACTTTAGAAATGTCTCTGTGTTTCAGAGAGCTAATGTGTGTACATATAACAATACTTTTGCCTTTACTAGTCACATATGATAAAGAACTCTGTCGTAATGATAATAATGTCTGCACATTTAGAGTTCAAGGACTAGTTTATCACTTTCTTAAAAATCTCATTCCCACGAAGGGTAAGCGAACAAATTTGCAGCTATATTTTCATGATGTGGAGAATGAAGTTGTTAATCGCTTAGCTATGTCTAATAAACTTAAAGAAGAGCTGGTATCGATGATTATGAAACTTTTACAAGCTAACCCATACTCTTCTTTTTTCCATAGTCTAAGGTAAAATTTTGATTTGCATGAATATAAGATTGTTATAAGAGTAGACCTTGGTCTAGATAAACACATATACAATATTCCTACTGTTGAACAAGTGGCGGTGATATGGAAAGACTTAGATGAGTGTAATGAATCTCAATCTTGAGATATTAGAGTTTACACAAAATTTGGATGGAGCCAAAAGGTTGAGTACTATTATAGATGTTATGATCCATTACAGTATCCTTTATTGTTTCCCCAAGGTGAACCTAGATGGCATGTAGGCATCAAGTGAAAAAAATTTTATGAGCTAATCAATACCGAAAAAAAGATGAAATCTTGTGAAGGTGAAAATTTGGTCCATCTTTCACACGTTTCTTCAGGTGTTTAATTATTGCAAGCTGAGGAAGAAAGTATGTGCTTTAGGCTTTATTATTTTCAATATTTATTGATTTTTCTTTATTTTATTTAGCTTGTTTTATGACATTTCTCAAAGTTCATAATAACTTTCATACTTGCAGTTGTCAAAATTTTTTCCCAAAAGTGGGGGACTATATCGGTCTGAGAATATTATTGTTATAGACTTCAAATGTGAGTGGATGATCAATCGATATTATTGAATTTTGATAGATTGTTTCAACAATACCTTAATGATATGTACATCAAAGTCGAGACACAATGCCTTGATTATTTTTGTCTTAAGCAAAGACAAAAAGTAGCTGGAATAGAGTCTTTTCAGGGTATGGTAGATAGCCTTGGAATAGATGGTGAGAATGACCCCAACAAAATTGGTTAGTGGATCATGCTACCAGCATCATTTATAGGAGGTCCCCGAGACATGCAAAAGAGATACATAGATGCAATGACCTTGGTTCAAAAGTATAGTAAGCCAAATATTTTTTTGACAATGACTTGCAATCCTAAATGGATAGAAATCACGGCTAAAAAACTCAAGTATTAATTACCACAAAATAGACCTAATCTCTTAACTCGAGTTTTTAAGGCAAGGCTTGGGGAACTTAAAGATGAATTGACAAATAAAAAGATATTTGGGGATGTTGTAGCTTACACATATGTTATTGAATTTCAAAAAAGAGGCCTTTCTCATGCACATTGGCTATTAATAATGAAAGATAGATATAAAATTAAATCTCTTGATGCATATGATAGGTTTATTAGTGCATAATTGCTTGATAAAAGTGAATACCCTTATCTTTATTCTTTAGTTGTTAAGCATATGATGCATGGCCCTTGTAGTCACCTTAATTTGAATAATGTCTGTATGAGAAATGGTATATGTAAAAATCATTATCCAAAAGAATTTTGTGATATAACATGTCATGGAAAAAATTCATATCCTAATTATAGAAGAAGAAATAATGGCAAGATTGTTGTGGTAAGAAAAAAATTACTTGACAATCATTGGGTTGTGCCACATTGTCCTTTTTTATTGAGCAAGTTTGATTGTTATATGAATGTTGAGATATGTTTCAATATAAAATTAATTAAATACTTATATAAGTATATATACAAAAGATATCATAGAGTAGAATATAATGCTGTTGGAAGTGCTTCATCTACTATTCTAGGTGAGATTAAACAATTCCAATCATGCAGGTGGACAATAGCCCCAGAATCAACTTGGAGGCTTTTTGGTTTTCCCATGAGTGAAATAAATCCTTTTGTCATTACTTTACAACTACACATTCCTAATTATCAATATGTATCATTTAAGTGCACATAAAATTTAGAATACGTTATTTCTAATCTAATAGTATAAAAAACAATGTTAACAGAATTTTTGTACATAAATTCTTACGATGAAAGAGCAAAGAGCTTGACTCTTTTATACAAAGAATTTCCTCAATATTTTGTGTGGAATTCAAAAGATAAGTTTTGAACACCAAGAAAGCATAGCACTACAGTTGGAAGGATTGAAAATGCAAATCCTATGGAGGGTGAGAGGTTTTTTTTTTTTTTTTTATATAGTTCTTTTGTAAAAATGTTAAAGGGCCAACATCTTTTGACTTTTTGAGAACTGTTGCTGGTTTATATCATAATACATTTAGACATGTAGCTGCAAGTTTAGGATTATTAGATTTAGATAATTCTTTAGAACAATGCCTTGAAGAAGCAGCTCAATATCAATTGCCTTATAGTCTAAGAAGACTTTTTCCACTATTTTAGTATATTGTTCTCCAACAAATCCAAAATATTTGTGGAAAAATTTTAAAACTTATATGTCTGAAGATTTTTGTCGATAAGGTCATTTATCTAAGCATGAAATAGAAATAAAAATATTAGAAGGAATTAAAGGATTTTTGGAAACTTTAGGTAGATCTTTGAAAGAGTTTCATCTTACAACTTTGCCTAAAACCTTTTTTGAATCAAATAAATATGCAAAAGAGTATCATTATGAGAGAAATGTTGAATTCCAGAAGAGGACTTGCTTTCAATTGAAAAGTTAAATCATGACCAGAGGCTTGCATTTGATATTATTGTTGAAAAAATATATTCAAATTCAAGTGGTACTTATTTTGTGGATGGGTCAGGAGGAAGTGGAAAAACATTCTTATATTATGCTCTTTTAGTTGATATGAGGTCAAAAGGTTATATTGCACTTGTTGTAGCAACTTCTAGTGTAGCAGTTACACTTTGACCTGGGGGCCAGACAACACATTCACGATTTAAAATACCTATAGATATTGATGGAAAAACAAAATGTATAATAAGCAAACAAACTACACTTGTAATGTTATTGTTAAGTGCCCTATTAATTATATGGGACAAAATATCACTGGCCAGGTGACATATAATAGAGGCTTTAGATGATATTTTACAAGATTTAACTGATTGTGGCACTCCTTTTGGTGGGAAAGTTATTTTTGGTAGTGGTTATAGGCAAATTACACTTGTTGTAGTTGGCGGAAAAAAAGAAAACATGATAGATGCGAGTTTTGCAAGTTCTCCATTATCTTATAATGTTCATAGATTATTTTTGAGAGAAAATATGCATGCTAAAGAAGATCCATTATCCGCCAATTTTTTGTTGAGGGTGAGTAACGGAATTGAACCTTTTTGTTGTAGATGATAGAATTGAGATTCCAAACAACATGATTTTACCTTTTGTTGAGTGTCATAAGTCATTAAGAGGGTGTTTGGTTTTATTCCCAAACCTACTTTTTCCATTTTATAATATTCCAAAAATGAAAATCTATCACTTTTTAGAAATTTTCACCTAACATAATTTTCATTTTCATTTTCAAAACCTATTTTCCGATAACATATATACCTTCTCCCAATAACCTATATATCTTCTCCTTCTATTCCATTATTTCTATCTCTCTCCACCTCCAACCTATTAAAACCAACATAATCATTATATTTCCAAACACTTTATCCAAACACATTTTTATTTCCACATCACATCACATAACTAATTCTCAATATTTTAGAAATGATGGAAATAAAAATAAAACCAAACAGCCCCTAAATGATCTAATTCCGGTAGCTTTTTCGTGTGTAGACCTCTTTTTGACTGATCCTTCATTTGTAATACATAGGTCAATTCTAGCACCTCAAAATGATTGTGTTGGTGAAATAAATGAAATATTAATTAGCAAATTTACTGGTGAATCAAAAACTTTTGTTTGTCTTGACAAGACACGTGATCTATCAAATCAAGGTCAATATGAGGACTTCTTGAATTCTATCACAATAGGTGAACTTCCACCACATATATTAACTTTAAAAATAGGTTGTCCTATAATGCTATTAAGAAATATCAATCCTATTGAAGGGCTTTGCAATGGTACTAGATTAATTTGTCATGTTTTGGGGGAAAAGGTAATTCATGCTGAGATTGCAACAGGATATTTTAAGGGAAAACACATATTTATTCCCAGAATACGTTTGGAATCTACTGACAATTGTAAATGTCCAATTCCATTCACAAGAACTAAATTTCCAGTGAAATTATGCTTTGCAATGACTATTAATAAAGCTCAGGGGCAAACTCTAGATTTTGTAGTTGTATATCTAAGAGAGCTTGTCTTTAGTCATGGTCAGTTGTATGTTGCTTTTTCTCAAACAAAACTGGAGCTTCAATTAAAGTTCTTATACATCTTCCAACTATTGAAAATGAAGCTATTACAATTACTAGAAACGTTGTTTACAAAGAAATCTTACATCTTGCAAATCAATAATAGAACTTTTCATTATTATAACTACTATTAAAGTAACAAAAAATACCAAAAAAGCAGGCTGAAATATTCTTTTCGACGGTGCATCAAATCAGAAGGTCAAATATATAAATATATTCGTGACATATTTTGCAAGCCTTTCAGTTGGCTTTCCAAGATTTGGATACTACAAAAACTGGGGTATTCTTCTGTATTAGTTTCTTTTCATATATAAATTTGATTATCCTTGTTATTATGTAATTAGCTTTTGGTGTGTTGTACAATATATTGTTCTTTTTTACTCTTTGTTTGTGCTAAAATTTGGATTGTTACATGTGCCTTCTTTTAAATATTGTTCTTGTAATTTGGTTTGCCTTTTGATTGCCTATTTCTCTTAATTCTTCCTCTTTTGTTCATGTATTTCTTTTCTAACAAATATAATTTTAAATTATATATGTTAGTGTTTTAATTTTCCTAGAAGAATTTCATCCTTTTCATAGCATTATGATGTTTATATATTTTTATTTTTTTGTTTCTAATATTGTTAAATTTTAGAAAGATACTTTATGGAGATAATCATATATTCTCTTTTATGTAAATTGTTGTCCATAAACGTATCAATTATACTGTTTTTAACCAAAAGAGTATCTTTTTATGTAGGGTTGATAAAAAGTACATCGAGCTCTAACCCTGTTGCTGAGATTACCCCAAACACCAAAAATTGATGGCAAAGGTTCTTGTGATGCGAAAGCTAAGCTCTCATCAATCTCAATCTAGTCCAAAAAAATACCAAAGGTTTCTGTTCATTAACAAAGATGTATGTCTATATATTTATATAAAAAAATTCACACTTCAATGACTTATATTATTTTAATATAATTTCTATTTAACCAAAATATTATATAGGAAACAACAGTGTAAGCTATTATATATAGTCCAGACATGATTCTGATGGAGGATGTTCTTCAAATTCAATAGACATACTTTATATCAAATGCTAAAGTGACTTTTGTTGAACCTAAATATAGAATGGTTCCACATATGTATTAATAGATCATAAGCCAAACTATTGTCATTTATCATTTAACTAATGATTCTCTTCCTAGAGAACTTGGAGCTCCAAAATTTACCAAGTTTGTGGATATCCTAGTTTTGTTGAATACCAACACTTTAGTAGGTATGTTTCATGAATTATTTGTGAAGAATAAAGAATTTTTAGTTGTTGTTATAGTTGTTTATACACACATGTTGAAATATTTCTTACCATAAACATTTTAGCTATCATCATTGATAAGCTTGAGCAAAGGACTATAGACAGTAAATACGGCATGTCAACTTTGCAAGAGTTCATTGTTGTGAATGATGAGTAGGATTTCTCACATTTTGTTATTATTTATTTCAAAATTTTCTAATCATTAACCTTGTGGATTTGTGCAAAATCATATTATAGGAGAAAGTCAATGATACTTACCTTATGGAATGAGATGATTTTCATTGAAGGGGCATCCATTCTTGTTGCAACTGACAAAATGCCTATAATTGTAGCAACCAGACTTCATTTTTTTGATTATCATGGTTTGCACTTAAGTCCATATTTAAAGTTGTTCTATATAAGTGCATTATCACATTTGTGTGTGTTGATCGAATTTTATTTTTGCAATATGTCAAGAACATCTCTTCCACTAGAGGCTTTGCAAATACTATTATCAATTCATCATATCCTAAAACTCAATTACTTAGGAGTTGGCATCATATCATCTCCTTCATCATAATATATTTCTATGTATTACTTTATATGTTTTTTCATGCATTTAATCTCTATGATACTATCATTTCCAATCTATTACCATCACTAGGCGAACCAAAAATCACATGTTTCTAACTAGACTCATCCAAGAGAAGAAGTATCTTCAATTTTCAACTCCTTGTTTATTGGTTCCACATGACAACTTCTAATCGATTGCAAATGTCATAACCAACAATGTTGCAAGTTTTTTTTTGCTTTCTTTTCCAATATTTTTATTAATTTTGTTACATTGTTAAGTCATTTGTATCTTATTGAATAAATGCTAATTTATTTTATTTCAGTTTATGTGAAACTTATTATGTGACATTAATACATAGATTTATATTATCTACAATTTCTTAACTATTTTTTATTCATTTTCCTATTTTTTCTGGTGAAATATTTTATATATGTGTATAGGATGACAAATTTTGGCTAAAAGTCATAGCAACAGTTATGGATGTTGAACAAAAGTTTTGGTATATAGCTTGCGACAATTGTTTCAAAGGCACAGTTGGCTAATATGAATGGAACATTACTTGCAATTTTTGTTGTGCGGAAACAAATGCCAAGCCTAGGTTATATTCACATTTTCTCCAATTCATTACGTTTAGAAGTTATAATAATATGAGTAATTTTTGTATCTACTTTTTCATTGAAGAGTTCTTTTCATTTTTCTGGGACCAAGTTTGCAATCACAATCTCTGATGGCATAGCCTAGTTAGATGTAGTGGTATTTGGTGAGCTTGCAGAGAATATTCTTGGTTTAACAGCATTTCAACTCATGAAATTTGAAGAAAAGGTCAGGCATTTATTGTTGTACCAAACATATTATATTACTGATACCTATTGTCATAACATTCATGTAGTAACATTTTCACTTTGTTCAATATAGGATAAAAAGGTTGACTGTGATGTTGTTAATGAATGCTTGAATGGACAAAAATTCCTTGTGCATATTAAGAAAAAAATAACAAAAACACAGTATGGCATTGGATATCACTATAATGTTGCTTCATTGGTTAAAGATGAATAGCAGTCCTCCCAAAATGATGTACAAGAAAGCTCAAGTATATAGTCTCTTGTTCTTGAAATTCAACTTACTTTTTCATATTACCATTTGAAAAATTGCATATAAAAACTCCATATATATATATATATTTATACTTATTGATACTTTCTTTATATATTCATTGTTGAACATTTCGATTCTTATTTTGCTACTCATGCTAATGATATTGGATATTCCACTACTGCTCATATGGGATCACCTCCAAATTGATGAAAGTTGGAATGATTAACTGTCTTGCAAATAAATATGTACATATGATTTATCAAGTTTCCCTACTCGTTGGCTGTGATGTTTGGTAGCCTCTTTTGCCAAGTTATTTTGGAACTTGTTTTTGTCCTTGTACTTCTTGTTTAGGCTATCTATGTATCATCTCTTTATAAATATTAAACTCGTACTAGGTTAACAAACTTATGATGCAATATAAGGCCACCATTACTTTTATTGGTTAATTTTTATTAGTATTTAAATCTTCTCATATAAGTGGTTTTATTTGAACAAAATATGGAATAATTTTATGATCTATCCTATGCTATTTCTACCAGGAACTAATTACCGTGCATTGTGCAGTGGCTTTTACTAGTTAATCTATAAATATAGCCACCCTTGCCTCAACTTCATGGACTCCTTATCCTGTCACCCAAAACATTTGCAATGAACCTTGAATTCTCCTAATGAACTAGGATTTGGTTAGAAAAATGGGTCTGATCAACTACTAAAGTTCATGGTATTAACACATTTGATTTATATGTTTGGTTATTGAAGAAATTTTAAATAAAAATAAATAAATTGTTATTTAAGAAATAAAGTTTTGTTAATAATCAACTTGTTTGTTTGAAACTAATTTAAGCATAGGAATTCAAATGAGTTATTAGAAATGAGTTGGAGAGAGAAGAAAAGGAAAGATCTTGATAGAGTGGAGAATGTAAGAGCCAAATATGAAAAATAAATTAAACTACCTATAATTGTCAAATTTTCAATTGTGGTAAGTGACATATAAAAATAATTTTGGGGATCTATTAGTGTCTTAATACCTTTTAGTATAGATTATTCGAATGGTATCACCTTCATATTTATATATGTGAAATTTAACATTTAAATCATAATAAATTATAAGTGTGTATGTGTAAATGGATAAATAAAAATTAAGAGAAAGATAGTATCAATTATATTACACACGTAATTTCAATAGAATAATATGATATAAGCAATTAAGTGTAACATTTTTAATACCAAATTACTACCAAACATATATGTCGGGGATGAAATGCTAAATAATGAGATTAATTTGTGGATAATGCTAAAGAATATAATTATTTTGTTCAAATATATTATATATGCCACATGAGATCAAATGAATGGTAAAAAGGAATATTATAAGCACGTGATTTTATATGTCAATGAAGTTAGTTAGATAAAGTATAAATTTATCAAAATACCCTTACATATGAAAATAAACTAAACTCTTTTCTAAGCATAATTCAAAAATTGACTGAAAAATATAGTATTCAAATGGCATGAAATGATCAAATCATGTGTTCAATGAGATATAGTGAAAATCATTGTATGCTTCAAGCCTAAGGACTAAGAATTGTAGCCTAGGCATTAAAGATGTCAAATATTATCTGAAACAATTGTGCCTGGGCATCAACAAACTGGCGTCTAAGCACTAATGTTGCAAAATATTAATGTCGAGGCACAATTTTATAGTGTTGACGCATCAATTTGATGGCATCTTTGATTTCTTCATTTTCTAGAATTTTAGTTGTATTTATTTCTCATATACAACTCAGATAGCCTTAAATTAATCTTAGGGACTATATGTGTAATCTGTAATATAAATAGTGAGGACTTATAAATTATTTTATGTCCCATCCTGCCAGCCTAAATGCATAGAATATGCCATTTCTTCTCTTGGCTGAATTTCTCGGGGTAAAATGCATGTTTGGTCCTATAAGTTAGGCTTGTTTGAATTTTAGTTTCATTATTTATTACTTTCGCACATCACATCTAATAAGTATTTTTTTTTTTAATTTGAGAACTGAATACGGCTTCCATCCAAAAGTTAATGGAGCAAATCATGTGCCACGTGGCCATTAAATTGACATTTTTTTGGTCCCATATAGTTTGGGTTGTTTGGACTTAGGTTTCAACAAAGTGAAGAAGTATCAACCAAGAAACCATCATCAAATGCATCAACATATTTGCCCTTTTTGAAGTTTCAAAAACCTTTTTTTTATTGCTTTCAACATTCTAAGTAACCTAACTATCATTTGTCTTGCTATTTTACATATACAAGGTTTTTTTCAAACGAAAAAACTACACTTCTTATTCATGAAACCAAAACCATGGAATCTCATATTTGAATTTTCATTCGTCTGTGAGGTTTTTGATGAAGTTGGTGTGTCATGACATCTTCACCATAGCCATTTTTTTTCCCTCTTTTGCAAAATTTGTCGACAAAAATCCAAGAATTTATGGGACCTTTAGAACCCAATTTAACAGCCACCTAAGTTGCACATGAATCACTTTATTAATTTTTGGACCGAAAGCATATTCAATTCTCAAATTAAAAAATAAAAATATCTATTAAATATAATATGTGAAATTGATAAAAAATAAAATTAAAATTCAAATGAATCTAATTTATGAAACTAAATGTACAATTTATCCGAATTTCTCATCTACTAATATTCTAAAACAAAGGTAGGCCCAAGGTTATGTAATGGCCTCACATGAAAAATGTATGCATTAGATGAGGAGGAGTGTGGCCTCCATCCATGCAAATCACATATACTGATCATGCCGTAAAGTGATGTAGTTTAAATTTAATTTTTCAAATTTTAAGTTCCAGAATATAAATTTAAAAAAATATTTTGGCCTTGTTTGGTTGTAAATTATTAATATATTTTCTAAATCCTAAAATTTAAATAAACAAACAATATATATTCCTCTACCTTCATTCCCAAAATACAAAATTTATTTTCCAAAACACTCTTATTAGTTACTCTCTAATATATTCCCCAATGCTATGCTATATGTCATAAATTGTCTTTTTACATTACACACATGTACATATATTATAATTTATTCAATTTATATATACACATGTATAAATAATTTTAAAATATTCATTTCACCCCATTAATTCAATAAAAAAATTATTGATGTGACATCTTATTTTTTTTAAAATACAATTAAATAAATAATTTTCTCTCAGAATATTCTCTTTCTATCACTTAAAATACAAATAAATATCACATTCATTAATTTTATTTCTAAAAAATTATTTTGTCAAAATATTTTAATAAAATATTCCAATTTACAACCAAACAAGATCTATGTGATTCAGAGCAGCCTGAATCACCCATTTGGAGGAATTTTAAATTTTTATGATGAACCTGCTCCGAACGCCCTTTCTGAAAGAGGAATATCTTTTTGGGTCTGGGTCGTGGGGGTGGAGGGTGTTTATGAAATTGCCAAGAAGAGAATGAAGCAAAACAGAAAAAAAATCCAAGCAACGGTCCCGGTAAACAAGCTTGAATTATTTCCATTTCAAGTCTTCCAATAATCAAAGCGCTTCAAAAATGTTCAGAGGGAGAGCCACTGTTCAAGTTAAAGGCAAAACCGCTCCGAATCTAAACTCACGCCTTTGCAAATCCCACAAAAGTTCTTGATTTCTCTTTCCCAAATTTCGTATTGTTGGCAGATCCGAGTTGTCTTTCGCAAATTGTCAGCTTCTGGGTTTTTGCAAATTCAGGTAATTATGATTTACAGACCCCTTATGTTTATTTATTTTACTTTGCTTCATCTTCTTGAATTTTGTTTGGGCATCATCTTTTTCGGGTAAATGCCTGCTTCTTTATTTGAATCCATAAGATATTGTTGGGTTTGCTATATTCAGAATGAATTTTGTTCCTTTACTTCGATGGGTATGGTCTAAATTAGCAGAGCTCTTCATGAATTGATTTTTATCTATGTTTTTCGGATAATTTAAGACTGCTCTTGCGACTTTTTGTGGATTTCTAACGGCTGTGAATTTTATTAATTTCTCTGCCAGGGGCATATTTTGTTGTACAATGGTGGCCCAGGCCAAATTTCTACTGGATTGGAGCAAATAATGAATCCCGACTATAAGAAACTTTGGAATGACATTTAACCAAGTTATTTTCCATAGCAGAATCTTTTGATGCTATGCTTCGATTCTAAGGGGTATGATTTTGGATGGCCTGTTATATAGTGATGCTACGATAGCCAGCAACTTATTTTGTGGAGCAACTATTCTTTGAAAAGGTGACGAGATGGTAACCAGAGTTAACTTACAGCTTGTGTGGTGAATCTTGCCAATGCTACGCATTTGGATAATTTGGAAACCCATAGTCATGCATGTATATTGTACTCTTGGTTGTTATTTGGGTGCGTATCTATCATGAATAAATGCTCCTTCTGCTAAGCTGGCGCAAGCATCTTAAACTAATTTTCGTTTTTAGTTGATCTTTTTCTTTCCCTTTTCTTTCTTTCTTTTTCTTTTTCTTTTTGGGATCTTCTAGGTTTTACTGGTACATAGTTTGAAAGTCCTTCCTCCCTGCTATCTTTTCTTATGGGTGGTCACTGTTGCTTTCCTTTTACTCTATGGATGATGGATGTGAAGATTATTTGATTGATCACTAGTGGTTTTTGAGTATCTGGAAATGAGCCGATTGCCGTCATTTTCTGTAAAGCCAGAACTTGCATCAGAAGTAGATGAAAAATCTTTGCAGCAATGGGTAGTTGCATTTTGTATCATTAGATTTGATCTCGAGCGGGGCCAGCTCATTGAGGAATGTTATCCTCCTGGCTGTCTTACCCAAAATGAGGAGCTCGAGATCTCCTTTAGTTCATTCCCAGATTCAGTTTCCCAGCACCATAATCGCTCAAGCATCCATGATTGTATCTTCTTCTTCCGCATAAGGAGGCATAAAATCCCTCAAATCTCAAACTTGGCGTCATCAGAGATTGTTGAAGTAGATAGTAAAATATCACCCCAGAAGACAATAAGTCCAGATGTGCAAAAGGGTAAAAATCACGACAGCTGCAACTCAAGATTCTTGTATGGCTTTGTATTTAATAGACAGAGACATGATGAGAGGCTAAAGCGAGGGGGTGAACAAAAATCTGTGGTTATTCTTTCTCATAGTCCCTACACTAGTGTGTTTAGACCCTTGTTACAGATTATGGGGCCTCTGTACTTTGACATTGGAAGCAAGGCCCTTAATTATATTGCTGCTTATGTATCAAAGTGGCCTTCTCCTGTGCCTGGCCAACAAATGGAACTTCCTATTGGTAATGCATCACTTAAAGTCAACCTACCACCTTCTCACAGTTTGCCATCAGATAGTGGATTCTTTGAAGACTCTGCTTCCTCGCTGGCTCCTCTTCTCCCTTCAAATCAATCAATTCCACAGGGACTGTTTCATGACTCAGATCTTTTTGGTACATTCCGAGGACTCTTAATGCAGCTTTGGAAGCTCTGGGAACTTTTACTTGTAGGGGAACCCATCTTAATTATAGCACCAACACCTTCCCAGTGTTGTGAAGCTGTTGCTGGTCTAGTTAGTTTGATTGCCCCACTTCTTTTTAGTGTTGACTTCAGGCCTTACTTTACTATTCATGACCCTGAATTTGCCAATTTGAACTCTCTTCAAGATGGTTCCCCTCTCCCTCCTATTATTCTAGGTGTGACAAACCTTTTCTTCTTAAAAGCACTTCGTAATGTGCCTCACATTGTTTCAGTTGGAAGTCCTGCTTCAAATTCGACTCGTTTTCCTTTTGGATCTAAGGCTTTAGCTGGGGGAATTCCTGGTCAACATGAAGGATCTAATCTTCAGCATCTTTCTTTGAGGAAGTTTACTCCTGCAAACTTCTTGAATGCTGTGAAGTTGAGGAGAGATGGCCCTTTATGTCTAATGACAGAACACAAAGAAGCTATATGGACAAATTATGCTCCAGTGACAAAGCCAGATACCTCTATCCTGAATAGGCTTATTGATGCCGGAATGTCTCCAAGGGTTGAGGAGTCAATGTCAGTTGTAAACAATGATATACTACGTCGTCATTTTCTGGAGTTGACTACAAACTTCTTGGCACCTTTTGGTCCATATTTTAAGGCAAATACACCTTCTGAATCATCATCTCCGTTTGCTGAGCCGCCTCCTCTACCCACATTCAATGCTGAGGAGTTCCTGGTAAGCTTGTCAGCAAGAGGTCCTGGAAAATTTTTGCAGAAGCGGATGAGGTCAAATTGGCTGGATCTCTACAGGTATTGACTAGCGTAATGACTTATACCACCTGATCAGAGAATGTTTTTGCCTTGCCAAATTATGCATAACACTGTTAAACATCAATAAATGAAATAACAGTATCAAGGCATTATCCATTAATCTGTTAAAAGAAGTGTGGTAGATCAACTTCTTCCAATTTGCTAGGACTGTCATTTATAGTTTCTCCTATGTTCTGATCGTATGTCCTTTCCCAAGAGTCCAAAATAAGCATATTTGAAGTGTGTTCTATCTACTAGCCTTTCTCTTCCCCATCTTTCCTATACACTGAGTCACCAAGTCTTTAAATTTGCCTGTCATGGCGCAGACCATACCAAAAGATGCCAAACAGTGTGAACATAAAAGCTAGTTACTATATGATTCAGTAGTCTGTCTATCTCTTCTGAAGCAAATAAATAGTTGACTACTTTTATAAGTTGATAACCAACCTCATTTTGTGCATGCTACCCTTCATACCCGAGCCTCATCGTTTTTCCTGCAACATTTATAACACTTTCCCAACAGCCGGCTTGAAAACATTTTTCAAGAAGTTGGGTTTGAAATTATTTCTTTGCGTTGGCTTGCTGTTCAAAGTGTCAACCTCTACATTAATATCTATAATTCGGGCCAAAATATTCTTTCCAGAAAGCATAGGATGCATCATTTAAAAGTGAATCCTTTTTTCATCTCCCTCTTGCTAGTTGACATTTTTGCCAAATTCATATGATTCCATTATTAATACTCCTCGAAATGGGAATATAATGTTGTCTGGTGGACTTCCTGTGCATCTTTTTTGCTCTCCAAGCCACTTGTTCGTTGTGTGAAGAGTGTACACCTAACCACTTCCAGAGGGGGCTTAATGTTACCTTGATCCTAGTGATGTCACCCTCATCCTTAAATAGATTTCTAGGTTTTCATTTAATTTTCCACATTAAAATGAACTATCTAGACTTATCTGGTTTTGTTGATCTTTTAATATACTTTTTTAAAATTGTTATATTTCGTACATCAACTCAGGCGGTTCCTGAAAGGACACAACTTTCTACCATGGTTCCGAAGAAAACGTGCTGTTGCTGAGCAAGAACAGTATAAATTGTGGAGGCAAGCTAGAGTGAAGTCCAACATACATCACTTGATTGGTAAAATGTCGGAATTGGAAATTGTTGATTCCTTCAATGCAATTGAGAGGCTCCTTCAAGGAGAAATGCAGGCAAGTTCTGTGTATATTCAAATAAGTTTTCATTTTGATTAACATTACTAGAGTATTCACGATTCTGTTGAGATTTTAGGCAAAACGTGTAGTAAGATATGGCTACTGTCTCTTTATTATTGGGATAAAACAATTACAGGAAATTGATAAATAGCATTTCTTTGTTGAATATTAGTAACACATTCATCTTATCCTGGGTGTTGAAAATTGCCCCAAATTTTCCTTGGCCTCCTCTCCACTTCAAAACACAGTTCTAATTATTGTTCTGTTTGTTACTGTTATAGACATACAAGTTAGAAGAAATCTTAAACAGCTTCTTTTGTCCAACACGTCTGCCTTCTATTTTCTTTTGGTTTTCTGGTTGGTTGGGATCATGTGGAAAAGAATATTGAAGGCCCTTCTAAAGAAACCTATTTAGGTTGCTTGCGCAAGAAAAGACTCATGCATTATATGTTATTCCTGGTGGAGTATCAAAGCCAAAGAAATATGTGGTTATTTATGCTTGTGCGCAGTATAGAATGCGGAATCTTACCATTTATCTGTGGCCTTAATTGTCAAAACTATTCCTGTCTTAGCCATCTATACTTATTTGATATGATTGGCTTGAATAACAACCACTTTTACTCAGACCATAGTGCAATGCAGACCGCGGCCTTTATTGAAATAAAGCGCACCATATGAAAAATATTTCTACTTTTTATGTTATAGCTGTATACTAAGGGGGTCATTAGATTTAAACAGTTATAAAACACATAGGTCTTGTTTGGTTATGATTTCTCAAAACATATCAAACAAGCGACCTCATTCCCTGAATTTTACACTTGCAGAACACAATTTTTCTACCCAAAATGCCCTCAAAAAGCGAAAGAAAAAAAAGAGGGGGGGGGTTGGGGCATACGTACCCCTCATTTTCTCACTCAACCTTTCACGTCACTCATTCATTTCTTACTCTTTGAATTCATTTCATTCATATATATATATACATATATGAAAATATTAAAATTTTCTTAATTAAAAGATTTTTTGATTTTCCTTTTTTTTCATTTAGTTACAAATTTAATCAAAAAATTAAATGTAGTGTGATAATTTTTAAATAATCTAAAACATTCAATAAAATATTAATAAAAAAATTAACATAATGATCTAAAAATATTTAAAAAATTAATTGTAATTTCAGAATGCGATTTTATTTATTTTTCCATTTTCGAACGAAATATGTTATTTACTGATAATTAGTTTATAATTCAATTTATTTTTTATTAATTACAAAGTAAATATGTTAAGTATTTTACAGTTATTTTATTTAATAGTTAATATATATATTTATTATTTTATTATTTTTTATTTATATATTTAATTTTTATTTAGTAATTTTTATACTAATTATTGCGTATTTATATTTAATTTTTTATTTAATAGTATTTATATTAATTATTACTGATTTATATTAAATTATTTTTTTAAACAGCAAATATATTAATAAATAAATTTATTAAAATATAATTAATATTTTCATTAAATCGTATATTTACTAGTAAATGTGTTATTAATTAAAGTATAATTAAAATATTGTTTAAATTAGTAAATATATTAAAGATTATATGCTAATTAAAATATTATCAATATTATTTCAAACATTACATAATTAATTACTATTAATATTATTAACTATATAAATTTTAAAAAATTTATTTGATTAATAGTGCATAATAATATGTTTAATAATTTTCTTTTGTTTAATTATCATTAAATATGGTTTTGTAATTAATATTATTATTTTATTTATTTTATCGAATTATTACGTCATATAATTTTGTTAATTTCAAAATATGTTAAAATATATTTAAAATCAAATTAATTATATATAATCTCCCCAAAATATATATAAATCATTACAAATATATATACATACATTAATCATCCATATATACATATATATATGAAATTTAAAAATTCAATTTCATCTTACAAACCCAACAAAAAAGTAATTGATTTGACATATACAGTAAAATTTGTCTCCTACAAACAATTCCAAACAAATCATTTCATTTTCCATATTTTTTCAGAACAAAACCAAACAGTTGGCACATTCCCTAGATTTAACTCCCAAAATAGTCTCCCAAAATATTTTCCCCAAAATGCCCAAAACATAACCAAGCAAAGCAATAAACAACTAAAAATAAAAAATAATAATGAAACATAAACTTAAGTTGTTCAACAACACAGCAAATAAACAAATTCAAGTCAAAATTTCTTAACAACTCTACTGTCTAATCATCACCATGGAATTCCCCCAATCATTATTTAAATTTTAGCACATTTAACATATGTTTCAGAAAATTTCAAGATACAACACATTTTTAGTGTAGTTCCAATATATTTAGCATATTTCAGCATATAATTAATAATTAGAAAACCAAAACCAAAATGTTAATTTACATAATTCAAAAAAGAAGAAACAAAGTATAGAAGAATGGAACAAGAAAAGAAGAAGTCAAGAAGCCAACTAGAGGTTCTGGACAAAATAAAAGAGCACAACATGCTGGGATGTAGAAGGAAAAAAGAAGAAACAAAGACTTGAGAGTAATGAGAGAGTGCAAGTGCAATGGCTTTTTGTTTTTTTGGACAATAGAAAAGACCCCACTTTCCAAACTTATTGCTCTAAACCCTAATGTTTGTGAAGTCCAACAAGCGTGCACATTAGGCGTTATGCGATAGCCAAAAGCGTGTCAAGGCATGTGCTTTAGTGAAATCCACATTACATATCGCTGCGAGGTGCAAGTGCTGTGCCTTGCTGCGCTATCCGCTCTTGCGCATGAGATGTGCGATTTTTACTACCATGACCCAGACCAATGCTATATTTCTCTCTTAATTTGTCATCTGCAACTTTGCACAACGCTTGAATTCTAGTTTGAAGCTGATGATACATAAGAATATTTTGTATGAATCAGGGTGAAAAAGAGAACAATTCACTTTCTTTCTGTGGATAAGATCAGACCTCTTTTTTGTTTGACATCCTCAATAGACCTATCCTGTAAAGTACACACATGGAATGAATTGCTTTGACTTAAACTGCACAAGGAAGAGCATATCCTGATAATCTAAATAGGACTTACAGAGCCCTTAAAACTCTTCTGTTTCTGTTCTCATACGCAAGTCAATGAGGTTTAGATACCAATAATGCTTTCCACTCTTCTCTAAACCCCGTATGATGTAAGAACTCATCAATCCTTTGATTGAGGAGACACTGCCCAGTCGCAGTGCAGGAATAGAAAACAAGGTCCACAACTGGAGTGCTATAGGAAACTAAAAGCGGTGCAAACTCATGTTAATGTGTTCTGTAGAAGTGAATCATAAAGATTATGTAAATCCCTGCTCCTCAGATTATCAACTGTAAGAATAGTCTCTTTAGCTAATTAACCTTTTTAAGTCATATACTGTCCCTTGGTGCATTCCAAGAGAACTGAGAATATAGTGCACCTGCAGAGCAAGTGCAGAAAGATTTCACAGTGAACACTTAATTGCAATGCCCCTTCACATTATTCTATCTTCTCCAGTTTTTTCATAGTTCGGGCCGTGTGATATTTGAAGCTGTTAATGTACAGGCTGTATTTGCAATCTTGTGTTACCTAGGGACCAGAGGTTCTAAGTCAATTTGTCATGCTTAAAACCAATTAAAAAGTGAATTAGGTAGAACAGCCATGTAACATTGTACTTTTTCTTTATCATTTGCAATGTAAGAGCGTGATTCTGGGTGCTCCTTTATTGTATTATTTGGTATTGTAATAGCCTGTGGAATTTCATAGAGATGCAGATGCTTCTTCCATAAAGGTGAAAAGCTGTATTTTGGGTTGATATTGCACTTGAGTTTTGGTCTCTGAATGTGGCTGGAAGTAGGAGGCATTTGTAAATTTTGGTGGTTTGTTAAGGAGTTGACTTTTCAAAGACAGCACATAGTAATTTATTCAGGAAACTAACTTGTATGTTTGTGTAATGATATGTTTAATGATAACTGAATATAAATCATGAGAACCTCCTATATGAAGATAGTGAATGCTAAACTTTTCTGGCAACTAGGATTATAGAACCGCTGAATATGGTCCCTGATGTTTTAGTTAATTCATGTATAAATTTAATAATCCCACTGGCATATAATCATCATATAGTGCGGTTTTATGGTGATAATTGTCATCAGTTTTGTCCACCCTTTCTATGCTCCTAGGCCCTCTTATAAGGGACTTTATTCATAATGCAACAGCTGAGTGCCAGCTGGTAGAAGTGTTTATGTATCTAGACTTGCACAATGTCACTTGTGCTAGCCGAAACTAATGTCATCTGAAACTGCTGGGGATTTTTCTTTTTTTCTTTTTTTGAGAGGCAAGATATTGTTCTCCCTTGTGTCCGTTAGATCCATCCCTTCCAGTGAAACCATTAGATATACTCCTTTCTGTGAAACCACTGCAAAGATTTTTCTGAAGCCTAAAGTGGCCTGCATGGCTGTTCTTTCATCTTTTCCCATCTATTATGAAAATGATTTCTAGATTTGTTTGTGTTCTGTTGAGTAATAAAATAAAATTTGCACAGATTTATGCTTTTTCTATTTGCCCATTCCATCTTTTTTCTGCTTCTCCCGGTAGGAAATTTTTTTGGGTAATGTGGCAATATTTCTGCTTGGTTGTGGCATTACTAAAATTTGCCCAAGGAGGCAAGGTCGTTGGTGATGGAAAACATGAAAAATTGTCTTCCAGTGAATCAAATTATAACTCTCAACTGGTTTCAGAAATGTGCTACAATATTTTCATGTCAAAATGATTTTGGAAGAGGCACTGCTTAAGCTACAAAGTTATCTCTCTCTCACTCCTCCTTCCTTTTTTGAGAGCAGGATATGAGAGGGCATCCCTAGTCCCTACTATTATCAATTCAGGAAGGCTACAAAGGGAAAGAAATTGAAAAGAGAAACTTTTTTTTCCATGAGTCCATATGAAGCAGTGGTTCTGCTATGTCATAAATGTGTATGTGTGTGTGTGTGTGTGTTTTTAAATTTAATGTTTTTATTTTTCTATTTTTTTAAAATTCCTTTCCTGCTGTTTCCATGAATTCATAAATGATTGAATGTTATAAGTGTTAATCTATCCATTTGGCATCGGAGAAGGGTGAAAGGCCCTGTTTCAAATGATCACTTAGTAGACTGATAAGTAACACAATTTCAAAACAGGCAAGGGGTCAACCTTTTTGCATGAAAGTACAGCATTGGTATATAATGAACAAAAGGGTACTGCTAGAAGAGTTGCACTAGACTTAAAAGTATCTGGTCTTCTCTCAATGTAGAAAAAGCTAATTTAGGAAAAGAAAAGCTGGAAAGAATGCAAATATTCAATTGCATAAAAGCCAATTCCCATTTTCAGTGTCTTGTTTATTATTTGATTGGAATGTGATTTTCCATGTATCATGGAACTTCTCGGATGCTATCTGAATCTGCAGTAGCATATATG
The DNA here is from genome assembly GCA_014898725.1 of Jacaranda copaia. Taxonomy (NCBI): domain Eukaryota; kingdom Viridiplantae; phylum Streptophyta; class Magnoliopsida; order Lamiales; family Bignoniaceae; genus Jacaranda; species Jacaranda copaia. Next base: position 247,896 of record JACGDI010005785.1, read on the forward strand.
TTGATTACTCCTGGTAGTCACCATTTTTGCTCTCTAACTGTCTATTAAAAATTGGATAAAGGCTTGCAAGTTTTAGAATTATTGAGACAGAATTAATGATATTAATTAAATTTTGAAAATAAATTAATGATAGCTGTAAGTAGTTTTTGGTTCCCTAGTACTTTATTAATGTATGGAACCCATTATTGCCATTTTCCTCCGACAATTGAACATAGGTTTCATGGTTAGAAAGGGGGTTGTGGGGTTATGGCCGGGTCATGGCCAATGGCAAAAAACTTAGGTCCTTATGTAGGTTATTGTGAGTTTATTTTTAATGCTATTACTCCTGGATCCTTAGATTATACTATTAAGCCCATTTCCCTCCCTTTAATGTCTTTTTTCTATAATGATAAATGCTGACCCTATAAGTGCAAGCATGTCAACTAGCAGCTGACTAAGTGAGGAGAGAACACAGTATAAGTTGGTTTATTGGAGGAGGAACTTTTGTGAATGCACTTCCATTTTTGTCTTTTATTTGAGTGTGGGAGGGAAACGCCCTGACAACCCTTCAAGTTAAGAATCATCCTAGAGTTTGCTAGTGGGCGCCTCATTTACCAATAATAACAATCAGTGCGGCTCTCACAAAGGTTTGATGTAGCCAAGAAGAAAATATTCCAGGTTTCCTTGGGTTTTTGTGTTCTCATTATTGGTGTAATCTCTTTTACTTTTCTATCAGTTTTTTGTGTATTAGAACTTTAGAAAAACTGCTCTCACATAATAGAGCTACAATGTTAGTGTGATGAAAAGAATGTGTAAGTTTAGTGCGAGAATTTGAATTATTCCGTGTAAATTTTGAAGAGATAATTTGAATATTTTTTATCTCGATCCTTTAGTGGAATCTGGATTATTTCATGTAGGTTTAGAAGGGATTGGAATAGTTTTTCTTTTGTCATGCTCTTGTTATGATTTGGAATTGTACTTGATAGAATCAACTAAATCCTTCATTTTTTTTTTTCTTTTTTTGTTTCTGTCAATGGAGAATTTCGTCCAACTTGGAGATATAATTTGACTAAATGATTTGTGAATCATCTTATTCCTGATTAGAGAATCTTTTTCTTTAATTTCACTTCATTCCTATACTTCTACTTCTCTTAATAAAAATAGTAAAATTGGATTTACTTTTGAAAGTTCCTTTTTTACTAACTGGAAAATTGCTATAATACAAACTGAGGCATGATAGCAAATCTGTCCGGGATCCCTATTTCTAGCAATAGAAAATTTCTTAGTTTATGGGGTAATATGGCTGAATAACAATGGAGACATCAGATGTATTCTTATCTCCTTATTCAAAAAGATGAAGATAATATAACATCTGATACTGAAAATTCAGAAACTAGTTGTAGTCTAATTTTCCTAACTATACAACACTCCCTTTCAAGTTAAAGCATAGATGTCTATCATGTGTAACTTGCAGATGAGAAACTCATAGTTAGGTCTTAACTACCCCTTTGTAAGAATATCAGTTATATGTTGCGATATTGGAGCAAATGGCATATAAATATCTCCTGCATCAATCTTCTCCTTTATAAAGTGTCTATCAATCTCAATATGTTTTGTTCTGTCATGTTGAACTAGATTTGTGCAATGTTAATGCTTGCCTTGTTGTTGCAATACCTTCACAGGCATGGCCAATTCATTTCAGTTGCATCATCTTGCAAACCCCATGAGGCATTATGTGTATTTTGTTTCGGATTGCTTCCTGCGACCACATTTTGTTTCTTGCTTCTCCACATCACTAAATTTCCCCAATACAAAAGAACAAAAACATGCTGTTGATTTTCTATCAGTGCCTATGCTTGCCCAATCTACGTCTGTACACCTCAATGTTTTGTTGTTTATTTTTCTTGAAGGGTAGACCTTTCCCAGGATAGATCTTCAAATACCTTACCCTTTGTGTGTGTGATAAATAAATTATCTATCCAACTAACATTTGGTATCATGATGTATCCACTGGATCACCTTTGCTGATGCTGAGCTTTTGATTTGAATCAATTGTTGGACAAGAACCATTTGTACTCGTTTCATTGAGTAGTTCAAGGATATCTTTTCTTTGTGAAACTACAATTCTTCCTTGATCAAGCTACCTCCTTTGTCCTTTCCAAAAAATCATCTCATTGATCCTAAGTCTTTAATTTCAAACTCAAATGCAAGACCATTTTTGGATTGCCCTATCACCAACTGTCTCATCCCATGTCAAATTAATATCATCCATATATCCTTGAGAATGGCTATCTTCTCATTGTCTGGATACTGTTTGAACATGGTTTGATCAGCCTCTTCCTGAATGTATCCTGGACTTTTTATGATCGAGTGAGCTTTTCAAACAAAAATATAGGTGACTGTTTTAATCTATATAAAGATTTCTTTGGTAGTTTGGTTTGAAGACTTCTGATCCAACCTTATTATCAAAACCTGGTAGTGGATGTGTCTGAACTTCCTCTTCCAAATCTCCATTAAGGAATGCATTCTTCACATCAATTGTTTTAGAGGCCAGTCGAGATTGACTGCAATTGACAAAAGTACTCTCACTGTACTTAGTTTTGCTGCACATACAAAGGTTTCAAAGTAGTTGATGCCATGTGTCTGAGTGAAACCTTTATCCATGAGGCATGCCTTATAATGCTTAAGTGATACATGTGACTTGTAGTTATTGTGAACGGTATTTGCATCCAACTGTTTTCTTCTCTCTTGGAAGATGCTTCCCATGTTTCATTTTTCTTGAAGGTTCTCATCTTTTTAAGAATAGCCCTGTTCCACTCAAGAACTCATAGAGCATCTGTACAGTCTTTGGAATTTTCGCATAAGACAATTGTGAAGTAAAAATTGACAAGGCAGGTAATATATTATCATGAGAAACAAAATTTGATAGAGGGTGTTTGATACAAGTTGTAACACCTTTTTGGGTAGCTATGGGAAACGAAAAACAGAAAAAGCTAGATTCAGATTAAAAGAGTTGAAATTAGGTGCATTGACTTGGATAGGTTTGGTAGGAGAGTTACCTGGAGATTCATTGAAGTTTTGATCAGCTCTTGGTTCAGACTGTAAACATTGCTGAGAAGCATTCGTCTCTTTAACCTCAAATTTGTTTCCTTCATAAGTACATAAGATCTTCGATACCACTAGTTCTGTCAAAATGGCTCTAGGCTTGGGTTTTCATTAGTTAAAACACTAGGTTTTGTATTGACAAAAAATATTAGGTCCATCCGAAGTCAATATGGTATTTTTCATTGAAAAACATCTAATTATCCTAAATCTTCAATGTGCCTCCCCCTAAAGATGAGTTGCAAATAATGGTTTAGACTAAGAAAAATGTGACGTTCATGGTGACAATCATTTGGAGCATAGCCTCAAAGATGCTTCCTTGTTCTCGGATCTAATTTGCTAAAGCTGTGATCATGAATGAATGCAAAAGCAGTACATCCAAACACCTTTAGTGGCAAGTAAGAGAACAACTTAGAGTGGAAAAACTTTTGAAAGACACTTAGAGGTGTTTGGCTAATTCACAAATCTCAAACCGAAATGAAGATGGATCTTTATTTTTAAACAGACTCAGACACAAGCGTGTTAAATAATGAAAGTTTGGATTGCCTAATGTATAATGCCATAGCATAGCATTATTATCACTAAATATAGAAGTGGATTTAGAAGTACTTTGAACCTGTCTCGTTGCATCAGTTCCATCTTCAAAGAGATATAGACCTCTGCTTTCTCTAGCATTGCCAATTGTTCTTCCCAAGGCTAGGCCCTGACACTCACACTAGAGGGATAAACATTAACTCGACATTTGAGATCATTAATCAACTTACTGACTGACAAAAGATTACAAGACAGTTTAAGCATATGGAGGACATTATGCAAGAGTTAAAGGTGATATAATAGCTGATGTCGATAGAAGGCCATCGAAAATCTTGGTGTTTTTTCTTCCCTGCATAAGAATTGTAATTCGAGACATGATTAGTGCAACTTGTCTTATGATCAGCTGTCCTAGAAACTATGAACCAAGAGTTGGTTTGACTAGAATTGGTGCTAAGAAGTCAGAAGAACAGTAACAAGTTACATCTCTGAGCAAAAGAACAAGAAGGATTTACTGTGAATTGGAAATGTCTGCAAAAATGCTCTAGCCATTCCTTTGTGACTGGAGACACTTCTAGAATGTTTAGCTGCCCCTGGTTCTCTTCATGAGATACTCGTAATGCTTCTTTGCAGCCCCTTATTCCTTCTTTCTTTCATTGTTAGATTCAAGAAAATCACTGATTCTTCTAATGCTATTCATGGCCATTTTGGCTATTTAAAAATCGAATCAAGAGCATATTATCTTATCGGATCAAGGTTCTAACACCATGTAAGTTTAGATGAGAAAACCTGAATAATTCCATGTAAGCTTAGAAGAGATACTTTAAATAGTTTTTCTTGTTTTTCTAACTTGGAAAGTGATAGAATATAGGGAGAGGCATGACAACAAATCTGTCATTAGATCCCACATTTCTAGCAATAGAACAACCCTTAATTTGAGGAACTGATATGACTGAATAATGGTGGAGATATCGGATACATTCTTACCTCCCTATTCAAGAAGAGCAAGCTGATGATAAGAACAAATATTGATTCCCTATAAATTAGAAACTAACTGTAGTCTAATTTTCTTAATTATTCAACAGAATGCATTTGTGGGTGACAAAATCTTGTGGTAAATAGATTTTCTTGTTACACTTGGCTTATATTTTTCATAAATGTAGACCTTTAAAGTTCTTACTTCTTTGATTATCTCATGATGCATAACCATTAAGCATAAGAATACTACCATTTCAGGTAGTATGCGAACTTATGACAAGTTAATTGCCATGTAAATTTTATTTCTGTCTCATCACTTGTCCAATCGAAAAGGGTCCTTGTGCAAATATATTTGTATAATGACTAGACATTTCCTTTTTATAATTTTCCCGATTTCATATTTTTACAGTTAATGATATCGTCTTATGTAGTAATGTCCTGATATAAAGATACTTTAAGAGTGCTTAATGTGGATGATAAAATAACTTAAGGGAAAATATCCTTTTCTCAATTTAATTTCTTGAGTGTGTCTTAACATGGAAACTTGAAATCGCTTCAGTATTTGTTCTCTCAGTTGCTGCCTTCTTTTTCATGTGTCCAGGAAATGAGGTGATATTAGTGGGTATTTGGTTGATGGTTTCTGGTGATGACAGAACACCTTGCACACACACTGTTGATGTCTTTTGCGATCACTTTGTCATTCATCGGAGAAACACATAATCCAGAAAAATCTTGGCAAAACTTTTACTGAGCTTATTTATATTTGCAGCTTTAACCGTCAGGATATGGCAGTGAATCAGCCCTGCCGTGTATTACATTTATTAAATTTTAAACAATAAATTTTAAGTCCTGAAATAAGTACCCAAGATGTAAATGAGATGGCGATGCATCAAAATAAATACTGGTTTGAGGATCGAGAAAGATTATCAGAGAACCAAGAATGAGAGGACTTGTGGGTGAAAAATAATTTTATTGTGATGTAGTAAAGGAGTTGAGTTTCTAATGTGACCATTTACATATAATATTGTTAAGAAACTAATTGAATATCAGTACATTCTCTAGGTGCTACATATTCCAGTTCTCTTTGCCTTAAGTGGGGAGAGAGGCAGCTATTAATATTGCAGTTGAATAATGGGACCATTTGTCTGATCTGAACAGTCAATGCAATCATTCCATCTGAAGGATTATCATTCCATGTATGCATAAATGAAAAAAACATTGAAGTTTCGAACAATCCAACTGATATGGCATTTCGGATTCTCATGAATGCAAACACCATTTAAATGCTTTCAAGAAGAATAAAGTATTGTATGCATGTGCTTTTATGCATGTATGGTTTGTGGTTCTCAGATAAATGCAAGACTCCAGCATTTATATGCCACATATCTAAGAAGTTTGGCTTTCGTAGCTTAATAAAGCTTTTCGGTAACTTGGTGGAGTTGAGATTATTTTGGTAATAAACATTTGGAGCTTTTCTTTGTATCAGCTGATTGGTTTGCTTGTTGGTGAGTTAATGCTGTCATATCTTTCTCCAAGCCTTTTGCTGGTTTACCATTTCAATGCTCCAGCTAAATGATGAGTTCATTAGATGAATTTAGCCATTCATGTTCTGATGTTCTCTGCATTTCCTTTCTCTACTTCTAGCATATTTATTTTTTGAGTTAGATTTTGCAAATGTCTGCTTCCTGCAGTTCTATTCCTTCATTCTCTCTTAATTTTGAACTCATATGGCCCAAATATAGAAATCTACATGTTTTTCAAATGAGGAAACCTGATTTGCTCCTCAGATCATTTGCATTCATTGCTGCTGCTGTCAGCACTTTGTATTTGCGGGAGGCATTTGTTTCCTAAACTTCGTTATTGTCCTCTGCAATGTAGCTGTTATGATTAGCTGTTGTTTTTGTATATCATCGATTTGTATCTATATGGCTATTGACTGCAATTTTTCTTCCATGGCAGTATGGAAGAGCCAATGAAGATACTGAAGCAGTCTGTAAGAAATTGAAGAAAGATCTGCTGACTGTGTTTAATGTTCTCCCCAAGGACATGCAGCAGCTTCTAATTATGAACCCCACGAGGGCATCTCTTCTAAAAGAAAGTGATGAATCCTCAGATCTTCCTGAGCATGCTTATCTGCCAGATGGTGCTATCTCTTCCGCTTCATCCAGATGACATGCAAAACATAGTTTCAAATTTGTTAATGCCAGTTCACCTATGTGCAAAACAGTCTTCATATGGCACACTGAACATGGGAGAAATCATGAATCTCATTATAGCCTCACTCTGTTATTGTTATTGCAGGAATTCTTGATGCTCCTTTAGGTCAGTAATATCTCAAACTAATCCAGGTAATACTCTCAGAGCACCGCATATTGAATATGTTGTATTCTTTAATTTTTTGTATAAATTTTCCAGATGAGTTCGAGGCAAGAAACTCAACAAATGCAGTTCAGATCACAAACTTTTTGAAAAAGGGCTGATTTTAACAGGTTAGAGAATGATACAGAAAGAATATACAAATTCAGGATGTCCGATAGTTCTTTCTAGTCCCCATTAAAGAAAGCTTTCTTTGGATTCTCATTTAGTTGGCCTCTCTAAGTGAGCCCTTACTGTAACTAGGCAATTTGAGAGCCGATTTACACCTGGAGTAGGGTTTATTAGGTTATGCACATGAAAATATGAGGTAAGTATTTTAATAAAACTTGTCGGGGTGAGAGTGCTTGCAGTAAGCTGTAAATTCAATGAGAATAGTGTTCATTGGGAGCAAACTTTCAATCCAAATGTACATGTTAAGGAGCCCACCAACAATAGAGATGTGAAAACTTGTTGCCTTGCTATCATCAAGAGCTTTTTTGTCCTTTGAATATCATGAAAACCAGAAAACTAAATAGCTTGAAGTAACTGGTAGTAGCAGCTACAACGTCAGTGCAGTTGATGGTGATTATTTGTGTAATGGTTTTTCCCATTCTTTTTTCTCCTATTCTTTTTGTTAGGCTTAGACAGGGAAAAACTCACTTTAGACAAATACAGGAAAAATGCCATCCCATTAGACAGCAAACTAAAATGAAGTATAACTTGCCTTCGTTGCTTGCAATACATGCGTTGTGCAGACAAGGAATTATGGTTGCAGCAAACAAAACTGGGGTTGTTTTTAGATCTGCATTTGAGTTTACTGGGAGTACAAGGCAACATCTTTTGTAGTAGAATTATCATGTGTGTTGAATAACCTGAGCGAGCAAACCAAACCCAAAAAGGAATTT
>JACGDI010005785.1:255845-274566 GCA_014898725.1 Jacaranda copaia
GATGAGAAGCCAGCCTTAGATGCCTCCATGAAGAAAGGGGGTGACTGGAGCTACAGAAAGAGATTGCTGCCTTAATAGACCATTATGTTTAACCTAATTGAGGCCTACAGCATGATAAAGTCAAACGTTTGAGACTGGAACATCATGAAGAGATTGGTAAATAAGTAGATCATGCAACTTGATCAATTTGAGCCTCGAAGTGCGATAGGGCCGAGCGCGTGAGGCCCCAGTTTGACCACAACATGACCTAGGCATATTGGGATGAGTGGGAAGAAGTTTTTCACCAAGTATAGTAGCTGAATAAATGCCTCAATAGGATGTTGATGAGAACCCTAGAGAGGATGCCCAACCCCGATAGCCCCCAAAGGTCTTGCTGTGAAAGAGGGTTGCTGTTCATACAGGAGAAATCGACAAGTGCATTGCCATCGATGAAAGGTCCTGACTAGACTCCCGCGGTATGATGGTTCAAATGAGCACTTGATACAGTTCGAGCATATGATGTAACTGCATGGACATAATGAATACATACATGCAAAGATGCCGGTCACCACTTTTCAAGGTATTGCGCTCGATTGATTTGTCAAACTAGAGCCAACGTCGATATACTTCCTTGACTAGCTATGTGATAAGTTCCAGCACCAGTTTGCCAGTCGGCGAAAGGTGAAGCTCTCCTATACCTATCTCCACACCATGAAGTAGAACGAGGGGGAGTCCCTCTATGACTTCTTTACCAAATTTCTTGGGGTTCAAACATAAGGAGTGTGCTAGTGCTTTAGTGCGGGAATGCTCATGATTGATAAAAGAATTTCTCGACCTGGCAGAGAGATATATGACATAGGAGAAAATAAACAAATTAAAATTCGATAACCCTGAGGTCGAGAAAAAGAAAAATAAAGAGAAAGATAACCAAAAGCAAAGGGAGGGTAGTTAATCTCCAATAAAATGCTTTCATGATTATACTTCACTGAACCTCATGAGGAGATAGGTGCTATTCACAATTCAACACGATAACTTCCTCAAGAAACCAAAGACGCTCATCGAGACAGAGGCAATGAAAAATCAAAGAAATATTGCTACTTTCACAAGTAAAGCGGGCATGACACAAAAGATTGCTTCAATCTTTATGATGAAATTAAGAGGCTGATCAAATAAAGCAATCTCAAACAATATGTTGCTAAAGGCACCAGGACTGAAGGTGGCAAAACTGACTAGACTCCCCATAGAAAAAGTTTGATTAGCTCGAGGAGAGATGACAAAAGAAAAAAATCCACCCATAATAATCGCCCGACCATTCAAGGAATAATTGAGTCAATTAAAGCCTTCTTAGTTAAAATAATGTTCCATTTGTCCACTAGTGCAGAGCCCATCTTTTTCATTGACGACTTGGCCCATCTCAAAGGAAAAAAAATCAACTATAAATTTGATTGTCCCACAGTCGTCTCCGTTGAGATTGCTAATTTTGAAGTTAGGAAGGTTTTGGTCAACAATGGCAGCTTTGTCAACATCATTTTCCTCTCAACACAAAAAAGGATGAATTTATGTCAGTTGAAATTTGAGCCCACGCGTACCCTTCTGTTCGTATTTAGGGGGTCAAAAATCACACCAGAAAGCTCCATGAACCTCTCTACATCATTCAGGGAGGCATCCCATAAGAGAACATTGATGATAAACTATCTGGTAATCAACGCTCCATTTGCTTACAATGTCATAATTAGTTAAATAGCTCTCAATAATTTTTGAGCCATTGTATCAATTTATCATATGAAAATCAAATTCTCAACTTCGGTAGGCACGGGTGAGCTGCTATGCAACTCAAGGAAGCATGGTGATGTTATATAATTTTGATTGAGTTAAGCGAGCAGAAGACTCAACCGCAACTGAAGACCTCGGAAGATGCCCCTATAGCGGAACCTAAGGAAGGCTAAACCAGCAAGAAAAGAAAGTTGAAAGACATAAGAGTGGAGCCCCTCGGGGAGTTCAAAATAGTCGAGCTAGAGCTAGTTAACCCAAATAAGACCACCAGGATAAAAAAAAATATGGGCTACCATATGGAATGTCTCATGGTTGATTTTTTATGGAGAAATATCAACATTTTTGCCTAGGAGGCCTTTGAAATCTACGGAATTGACCCTAATATGATCATTCATCACCTTAACGTTGACCTTTCATATAACCTGGTCAAGCAAAAGATGAAAACCTTTAATATTGAGAGGAGCCAGATCATTGAGGAGGAGATCAACAAACTTTTAGATGCAGGCTATATTATAAAAATTCAATACCTATCTTGGCTTTATAATATTGTACTCGTCCCCAAGAATGAGGGACGATGGCACATATGTAACAATTTCACTAATTTGATTAAAGTTTGCCCTAAGGATCCTTATCCACTACCTTGTATAGATTTATTAGTAAATTCTATGGCTGGTTGTGAACTGTTAAGTATAATGGATGGCTTCCAAAGGTATCACCAGATATTCATGGCTCTCGAGGATAGGGGCAAGACCTCTTTTGTAGCCCCCAGTGGAGTTTACTGCTTTTTAGTCATACTCTTTCGACTTAAAAATGTTGGAGCAACCTACCAGAGACTTGTCAACTTTATGTTCAAAAATGAGATTGTTAAGTCTATAGAGCTTTATGCTGATGACATGTTGTCAAAATAGAGAAAGCCAAGGACTATTTGCTCGACCTCAACTACGCCTTTGCCATATTATTAGCATTTGACATGAAGCTAAATCTAAACAAGTATATGTTTGAAGTTCAAGGAGGTAAATTAAAGGGGTATTGAGGCCAATTCACAGAAAATCTAGGCTATGTTGGACATTGTTCCACCTCAAACAGTCAGAGATGTACAATGCCTAGTCGGGAGGATTATAGCCCTTGGAAGATTTATCACCCGTTTGGCCAACAAGAGCCTTCCCTTCTTCAAGATACTAAAAAACGCCAAGAAGTTGAGTTTTCAATGGAACAAACAATGTGATTGTGCTTTGGTTGAATTAAAGTAGTATTTGTTCCCGCCCCCATACTCACCAAATTGGAGCTTGAAGAGGTACTACACATCTATTTGGCTATTTTCTAAGCATCGATCAACTCAGTCTTGGTTTTGATCAGTGAAGAAAATCATCAACTAGTTTATTACTATAGCAAGGCACTCTAAGGACAAAAACATAACTACTTGGAGATCAAGAAGTTTGCCCTAGCATTAGTCACTGCACCTCAGATGCTCTGACCATGCTTTTAGTCCCATGCAATGATAGTACTGACAAACCAGTCGTTGAAACAAGTACTCTCAAAGCCAGACACATTAGGGAGGTTAACAAAACAAGCCATTGAGTTAGGAAAGTTTGATATCACTTTTCAACCCAGACTAGCCATCAAAGTACAGGTTTTGGCCGACTTTATTGCCGAGTAGGTCGATCTCCCCAAAAAGAGCAACAAAACACCTATTGTTTAGACTTTGCACATCGATAGATCATCGACCATGTTAGGAGGTGGAGCAAGAGTGGCTCTCTGTTTCCTATCATCATAAGAATATGATTTTTCCATCAAACTTGATTATGCAGTCACCAATAATAAGACTAAGTACAAGGCCCTTCTTGTTGGTATGAGGATGGCACTTGATCGAAGAGTTAAGCACCTGACAGCAATCATAGACTCTCAGTTGGTTGCAGAATAGGTCAAAGAAAATTTTGAGGCTAAGGACTCGACAATAAGCTAATACATGGCAGAGGTTAGAAGACTATAGCAGTCATTCAAAAAGTTCAGTCTTAGCTAGGTATCTCGATCAGAGAACGAGCTAGTGGATGCCTTGTCCAAATTTGCTAGCTTAGTTTGAGGTACAAAAGATAGAACAATAACTTCTTTGGTCATTGATAAACCATTAATAGGTACCTTCAAAGAGAATTTGGTAGGAAGCATTTGCAAGATACTTTCTTCATGGCAAGATCCAATAAAGTTCTACTTGAGTCACGGCATGGTCCCTTAAGGTAAAAATTAGGCACATCGCCTTCCAGGACAAGCAGCAAAATTTGCACTTGATGAACAAGGCTAGCTTTATAAAAGGTTGATCTTTGGACCACCCCTGAGATGCCTAGATCCCCACTAGGCTTATGAGGTCTTATAGGATATCCACGTAGGCATATGTGAGAACCATTTAGGAGAAAGATCCCTTGCCCATAAGATCATCAGATATGGATACTTTTGGACCACTCTACTAAAAGATGCTATTGATTTTGCTCAAAAATGTCCATCATGCCAAGTCCACTCGAACCTCCTATACCAACCCGCTATGTCCATGGTTAATGTTTAGATCGCTTGGCCATTCGATCAATGGGGGATCAATATTTTGGGATCATTGCCAAAGACGACAAGTCAGAGAAAGTTTATAATTGTGGCAGTCGAATATTTCACAAAACAGGTCAAAGTCGAAGCTATCCCAGAGATAACTGATGCAGCCATCAAAAGTTTCATTTGAAAAAATATTATTTGCTGTTTTGATCTCCCTAAAATCCTCATCTTAGACAAGGGGACGTAGTTTCACAGTAGAAACACCTAAAGTTGGTGCGAGGCCTTGGGGATCACCCAATACTTTACTTCTATAGGGAACCTTCAATCGAAGGGCTAGACAGAGATAATGAACAAAATAATCTTTAACCATCTTAAAGCTAGAATACAAGGGATCGGGTCGAGTTGAGCGGATAACCTCTTTGATGTGTTATGGGCTACAAGACTACCCCCTGTATAGCTATGGGTCACAGCCCTTATGCTTGGTTTATGGTTTTGAAGCAATCATCCCCTTTGAACTCATACAACACATAGTTTAAGTGATTCACTTCAACCCGATCAGAAACATATTCGAAAGGATATTTAACTTGGAGACAATCGATGAGCAAAGACAAGATGCCTATAACACCATGCAATGCTATAGATCAAAGATGGTAGAGAACTACAATAAAGGGGTCTAGCTACACCATTTCAAGGTCGGAGATCTGGTCCTCAAGAAGGTGAACGTATCCAAGAATGTCATCAAACTTGACCTAAAATGAGAGGGGCCCTATACTATCATCGAGGTGTTAAAGGACTACATTTATTGACTTGCCAATATCGACGGGAATAAGCTTTCTCGCCCATGGAATGCTATCAACTTGAAGAAATTCTATGTATAAAAATGCTTTATAATCATTTTTGTATTGTTTGATATAAATATAGTTTTAACAACACTATTATTCTTCACTTGTAATGCTATAGTTGTGAACACTCCCATCTATCTCATGTAACTCAAAGTCTCAAGTTGACCTCATAGTCGACCCAAGAAGCAACTTCAAGCTACCAAACCAAGGCTTCTAAGCCTAAGCTTCAAATTGACCCTGTAGTCGACCCAAAAAGTAGCTCCAGGCTACCAAACTAAGGCTTACTAGCCCAACATTCACAGTTGACCCTGCAGTCAATCGATGAAACAGTCCCTAGCTGCCATATCAAGGAATCAAAAGTTTAACAGACGCATAAAATGGTCGACATCGTAGTTGACCCAATCATCAGCTTCGCACTAATGATTAAAAGCCTTTTGGCACCAATGTTTGATTAAAATCAATCAGGCTAAATCAAATCACGACATCTGGCTAAAAATTATTATTCATATATTGACCACATAATCGAGTAGGAACCTACCATATAGTCTTGTTTATCTAAATGATAACTGTAAAATTTGACCAAAAACTCTATAAAGGTAATAACCGCAATCAATAAGACATGATCATTGGTGTAAAGCAAAGAAGGTGCAAAAGCTTTAGCTACACGTTGATCAAAATAATGTTTTATTTCATTAAAAAAATCTTCATTATAGTTGAAGTACAACCTTCATCAACAAAAAAAAAAGAAACAAAAATTACAAAGGTGTAACATTGCCTATATTGAGTGAGCACAATCTTGAACAGGCAAAAACTTCAGTTGTTGCTCAACCCCGTACCTTCCCAAGTTGCTTGTGCGCCCTCTTCGATAGCATTGTCGAGCTTATTGCTCAATAAAACTAGCACACTATCCTTAGCTTGGCCATTGCTAATGCAAGGGGGAGAACGGCTTGGGTTGGCTGCAAAAGCTATGCCTCATTAACCATAAAATTCTTGAAGCACATCATATACTCACATGCATAAGCTAGGCCATCTTAGATCTCAAAGGCAAAGTTGTTGGTGAACTCAAACTCTTTCACCATGATGGTGAGCCTCCTTGACACCTCCGCCTGCCTCTATTGATCAGTGATCATGGCCTCAATCGAGATGCTCCTCTAGAGCCCCCTTCAATCGTGGTCTCTTCGGGTGACCACAGCTACTCATCCAAGATAGGGCTCATATAGTCCTTATCCTTTACCCTGAAGGTATAGCCCAAGTACTTGAGCTGCTTGATGGCTTTATCAAAGGCAATCCTCACATCGTCGAGCGAGAAAACTATGCTCGCATCTTGAAAGGCCGAGTAGAGCATAAATTATTGTACTGTCTCTCTTCACATTAGTAGGAGCTTCCTAAAGAACTCTTCTCAAGCCTTTTGCAATGCAGCATTGCACCTTACCATACGACCAGAGTTATAGCTCTATTGTATGTCTAGTCGACCCTTGTGTAGCAGCTTATCCATTAGATTTTTCTCTTGGATGGCCGTGACTAGCTATTAATCCTTTGTATTAAGCTACCCACGAAGGTCCACGACCTCCTTATTTAGATGGTCGATGCAGAGTTGGGATGATTTGAGTTGTGCTTTCAGTGTATCCATATCCTTGTCCCCTACAGCTGCTCCCAATCGGCCACCTCTAGTAGAAGTGATACCCAAGCTAGCTCACCTGAAAGAAAAACTTATTCATTAGAAAAGTGTAATCAGCCTGAAAAAAAGCATTCAATAAAAAAATTATCGACCATACACTTATCATGTTATAGTGGTATGTTATAGCCTTGAGTGCACTGACCAAGCTCAAGTCCATAAATTTTCTCTTATCAGACAAGAAGAGCCCAACCACCATGCATTTGAGTGTAGCTGCCCCAATCAACCTTGATGCTATTATGGAAGTTGAGTTGTGGATGGCCATGTTCGACTCTATCCCGAACCTAGGTGATGGCAACCAAAGTAGTTGAAACAGTACCCCATCACTGCACTTTCCAATTAGGTCATAGCCAGTAGCAACTTTCTCTTTTCCCTTGTTGCCCATTAGCCTCTTTAGAGTAGGACCTCCTTGTTCAACCATAAGTCTTTTGCTTTGATTGGTGGGGTTGCTATCTGTTATTGCCACTGGTTGAGGAGGGAAAGACCTCGAGGTCGATTTCATGGTGTGGGGTGTGGGGGTTGTGGTCGAAAGTGCTAGAGCTGCATTCGAGGTAGTAGCCTAGCAATACTCCTAGTTCCTCTGAGCACGGGCCATCGCTTTTTGTCTTACTTGATTCATTATCTTTTCTTGATTTGCTAATATAATAAAAAAGAAAAATAATTCAACTCGAGCATAAAGAAGTAAGAAATAGAATTGTAACAATTGATAGAGAACTACCTAGTCGATCACCTAAGGATAAGTTCAGCTTAGTCAGCAACAAACTAGCTAGCACTAAACACCTCTCCTCAATGAAAATGGAGGCCTCTATTTGGCTAAACTCGACAAGATCTTGAACGAAGGTGTTTGGTCAACTTGAGGTTAGATTTTGCGGCATCTCAATATGCCCCCTCTACCATCTCTTCGGTATATTAAACTCCCCAGGCCCACAAACGTAAAGAAAATGCTTCTTCCACTCCTGGCTGTAGGAAAAGGATGTGGTCACTAAGAATGTTCGAGCGGCTGCACTGTAAGGTAATAGAACCTAAATTCCTTGATACTACCCAACTTCCGGACATTAGGAGATGGAAGAGATTGGAGAAGTTGGCGACGGAAGCTGGCTGGTAAAATAGGTGCATTAGCACGACAAAACTATATATAGTTGAAAAGTAGTTGGGAAAGAGTTGCAATATGCTGACCTCTAGACCACCTAAGAGGTTGACCATAGCTAATGCAAGAGGGAACCTAAGCCCATCCCTAAAACCCTCCTCAAAAATGGTGATAAACCCCTTTGGAGGTCGATGCATCCTATCTCGGGGTTTGTGGGCTAAGAGTTCATACTCTACAGGGATATTGCAAGGCTCCCTAATGCATATCAAATTGGTTGGAGAAATTTTTAAAGCAATCTCACTGTAGTGATCAGGGGTGAAAAGTCAATTATGTGATGCTGACACCTCATTTAGGCTTGCCTTAGCCCCTGAAATAGCCCTCTCGTCACTCGAGCTACTAAAGGTTAAGCTTGAACTCGACGAACTACTAGAGGTGCTCTCATTCTCACCCTCCCCATGGAGTTGTGCCCTTTAGGACCTAGCATCCTTGCTATCCAAAGTAGTTGACATATTCAACAGGCAACCAAAGAAAAAGCAGAAACGGGAAGGTAAAACTTATAGGCTATCAATACAAACCTAAAGGCTTGAAATGGAAAGAAGGCACTGTGAATTCAGAGCTCAACCAAACCAATTGTAGTAAAATGTGTAAAATGAGTAATTTCATCGTGCCTAATTATAGACACTTGAACATGGGAACTCAACCGGTGATAATAATTGCACAGCCATTTTTTGGCGCTTCGTATCCCTCAATGTAATAGACATATTAAATGCACCAAACCCTAGTCGAATATTCAAAATTCCGAGTCGATAATTCAAAAACTCAGGTCAATAATTCAAAAATCCTGATCGAATGTCCAGAATCATCAATTAGCTATGTGTCTATTCCTTGTTTCTTCTCATTGACAAGCTCGATCAGGACCGCGAATTGGGGGACTCATAATAGGGGATAGCCCAACAGGCCCAACCCAATAGTTATCGACTCCAAAGTATGCTTCCAGGCCTACTTTGCATCTGAAGCCCAACTACATTTCCAGACCTAGTTGGGCCATCGAGCATTGCCTTTTTGCTTATGCAATAACTTGGGCTGAGCTACTTGACCATAACCTCCAGGTCGAGTAGATTGTTCTCAACCTTATTCGATGTGAGGCTTTAAGCGACCTATTCCCTTTAACTATTTCTCTGGTCGACCAGTTTTTATGGTTGATCATAGCAAACCAGAGTGCTTGCTCCCGAGTCGAATCGTATCTCTGCCACATTTAATGCCCTGACAGTCAGCGTGCCTTTGCATTAATGGTGTATGCTACCCCTGTCCCACCTCTGCCACTACCTCTGTCAGGAGGCATGCCTCCAAAGTACTATTTTCCCAGGAAAGTAGGAGGTAGTGCCATTTGGAATAGTATAAGAATGAGAAATAACCTATTGCTCCCAAGTAAGGACAAAAGCCTTCTACGTTTGATAGGAGCATCTTAGACATATCATTCACTTAGAGAAGGCTACAAATACCCTGTTGCCATCCACCCTCCAGGTATGCTATATTTTACTATACACTCTTACTCTACTGCTCGATTCCCTTACTTGACTAATAGTAACTTGAGTGCCAGAGTGCCTTAGCCAGGAACACCTTATCTAGTCTGACGTTTGTTAATTGTTACTGATCTCAGTCCAAAAAGATTTCACTGTTGGATCACTCGACCACCCTAGTCGAATTAGCCCAAATACTACCCCACTCTAGTAAAATAGATTTTAACCTCATCACCCCTTATCTAAATTAATTATCTTAATAAAAAATTACTTGAGGTACAACTTGCCGAAAGAAATATAATCCAAAATGTATTCTCTCATTTTTATAATTTGAAAATATAAAGTGATTATTAAATATACTGTTAGAATGCGAAGTGCCAATTACCGGGACTAGACCACCACATAAAACCTAATTGTGCCTAATTTATTCCGCTTGCGGTTATCTATAATTATAAAAATGCATTAGAAATATGACATGCCATGACAAGTCAAGATTATAGAACTTTTCAATAAGTACAATCATTTCTTACTCTGTTATCTAAAACGAATAGCTGTTGGTTCATCTCAATCTTGTGCATTCGTTTTTGTGAGGATATAAAATGTGTCTAGATGTGGTGAAAATCCGACGAATTTAGGGTTGGTTCGGATTTATTTCTAAAGCCTTTTTTTTTGTTATTTAAAAATTAAAATACATTAACTCATACATATTTTCACTTAAAATATTTTTATTTCTATTTTTAATTTGTAATAACTTTTATATCTTTTCATATACATCTTCTCTCTCTTTCTCTCTATTATTATTATTATTATTATTATTATTATTATTATTATCATCCACCTACAACCTATGAAACCTTATACAATCATTATTTATCCACCTACAACTAGTTAAACCTTATATAATCATTATTTTTTCAACAACATATTCAAATACAAACTTATTCTCAACTTATTTTCTTTGACTATTTTTTAAAATTTTAAAAATATTGAAAATAAAAAACAAAAAATAAAAATAAATAATAACCAAACGAGCGCTTATTGAATAGCAAATAACATTTTGTTGTCAAGATATATATTAATTGACTGATCTTGTTTCATTTCTATATATTCTATATACCAATCAATTTATAATGAGTTGCAAAAATAATATTTAATTTATGATGCACTTCATTGTATCATGACAATATAAAGACAAATTATTATTTAATTAAATAATAAATTTTATTTATCTTCATAAATTAGTGGGTGTGGACCCCAAAAATATGTATTTTAAGCTCGACAATAATAATTATAAATATGTAAATGAGTCAAGTAGTCAATTCTTTAATAGCATCGTCTTCACATCTATATATATATATATATATTAGAAGCTTTTTGCAAGCAGTTTATGCGTGCATAAAATATTTTTGAGTAATTATATTATTTATACATGTTCTCACATTTATTATGCTAAAAATTAATATGTATTTGATATATATAATTTGCATAATGATGAAGTTGACCGTCACATAAAGTAAAAATTTCATAGCTCGTTATTAGATCAGAGGAAAAATTTAGAAGTCACTAAAATATTAAACTTATCTTTTTATAAGAGAAGTTTTTGAGTAAATTGTTGTTATTTAGAAATGTAAGTTTTTTGGAATATAAAGAATAAGTAAAAAGGCAATTTTGATATATTTAAATTATGGTATCATAATTTTTATTTAAGACACAAAAATGACTTCTTTTTTATACTAATATAGATATATATATATATGCGTGTGTATATATTAACTTTGAAATTTAAATTTTAATAAATTATTGATACACGAGTATACAATTTAAAAAAATAGTATCATAATGTCATTAAATATATTTCTATGAAGATATGTAAAAACATAGTTGTGGATAATAGAAAACAAAAACCTTAATATATATAAAATATAAATATAAATATAACAAACAAGGCCCTGAAAATGAAATTAAATAATATTTCTATTAAAATAGATAAAAACGCAGTTTTAAATAATAAAGACAGCACTAGCCACTAGCTAGCTAGAGGAAAAATTCATTGGGGCAATTGACCATGTCAATACAATTGTCATCGCCTTAGGGTCTTAATTTAGCACATTATCTAACTCCCATACTATGATTAATTCCTTTTTTAATTTTCTTTACAACAATTATTAATTTTATCATTATTTATTTTAACTCACCTTTAGTTTAACTTAATTAATTTTAATAATCAATTAATTAAATAATAGATAAATTTATAACTCTATTTATTTACCTATCTTACTAGTGAGTTGCATCCTCTAGGGCCGTAGAAATTTGATATCCCTCGAAACTTGAAAATTTTCATTTGTTGCTAGCAACATGAACTCAAAAACTAATGCCCCGTTTGGTTTCATTTCTATAGCCCCTATTTTTATTTTTACTATTACAAAAATAAAATACATCATTTTTTACATATTTTCACCTAATATCATTTTTATTTTTATTTTTAAAACACATTATCCAATAACTTATATATCTTATCCCCATAATCTATATATCTTCTCTTTTTATTTTGTTATTTCTACCTCTCTATATTATATATATGTGTGTGTGCAAACCATTCACCCAAGGCATTAAAACTCTGACTGAATATGTTTTCCACTTATTCTCAAACGTAAATGTGGTCTACAAAAATGTAGATATTGAATATATTACTTGATAACATTAAAGATTCATTAGAAAAAAATTCCTAACCCTACTTCCAATTTAATGTTCAGTTCCCACTTGAATTTTTACATACTAAATTTCCCACTTTTTCACATAATTTAAGAATCACTCTCCATATCTCTTAGAAAGACCTATGTACTCTTATATTTGGAAAAATAACAAAAATATTTGAGAAATGCATTTCTCACTTCAAGAAGAACGCTTTCCTTTTTTTTCTGCCTAAAATTGACTTCTTGAGACACCAAAAACAAAGGGCGTGAAACCATTCTTCCTTTGCCATTGATGTGAGAATGAGAGAAGAAAAAGTGAAAAGAAAAAAAAACCAAAATTTCTGCCATTTTTTTTTGTGACAATGGAAGGAAAAACATATGCAAAAAAAAGACAAGTACAAAAAGAAGTGAGCAAAAGAAACGCATGTATGTTTTTTAAATTTGTAGTTTCAAATGTCAATGATTTTTTAGTGTTTAGGGTTTTATTTATTTTTTAGTCGTTAAACATTTGAACTTATTTGATATACATATGATTTTTGTTGTGAGATGGGAAGTCTCTGATTTGTACTTGAAGGGTATGAAATTTGGATTTTACATTTTTGGAGTTTATACTTTTTTTTTAACCTAAAATTATATGGTAAAATTATATGATAAAACTATATAAAAGTAATAGCATATTATTTGTAGAACAGAACATCGAAGCTTGCAATACATATTAGGTAAAAGTTTAGTATATGATTTGTGTAACTGCAGTACATTTTAGAAGCAAATGTAGTATAACATATTCAATCTTGCAGTACATATTAGGAAAAAGTCTAGTAAATAACTTGGAGTACATTGTAGAAGCAAATGTAGTATAAATATTTAAGCTTGGAGTACACATTAGGCAAAAGTGTAGTATATAATTAGTGTAATTGCAGTACATTTTAGGAGCATCTGTAATACAAAAATATTTCATGCAGTATACATTAAATGAAAGTGTAGTACATAATCAATATATCTGTAGTATATTTTAGAAGCAACTATAGTATAAAACATTCAAACCTGAAGTATACACTAACTGAAAGTGTAGTATAATATATTATGTATTTCTAAAGTATATTTTAGAAGCATTTGTAGTACAAAATATTCAAGTTTTCAGTAAATATTATCTAAAAAGATTAGTTTATTATCTGTTTATATACTAATTTTTCTTTATTTGATTGCAACAAAGCTGAGACATTATAAGGTCTACTCTCGTTGCTCTCCCTAATTTTTTCAGAGTAAATTGAAGATTGTGAGGTCCAAGATAGGGTCAAAACATTTTGATGCATTGAAGAAGATCCCTTTCTATATATACATGGATATGCCCAAGTTAAGTTCATGCTTCATTCGGCTTGAAGTTATACTTTGGAGGTTTGACCCAAAAAAACTATCATTTTATTTTTCAGAGGGGGTTGAGGTTTCTTTTTCTGCAGCTGAATTTTATATGATTTTAGGGTTGCCTTATGTGGAGCAATCTGTTGATATAACATCGAAGATAAAGTCTTCAACCTTTTACAGCCTTTTCTTTGGAAAACTGTAGAATATAACTAGATTTGAATAGCAAAACAGTTTGAGGAGTATGCATATAAGGATAGTGAGGAGGACTTGAATAATTTTTGTAGGTTGTACATACTTTGTATTTTTAATTATTTTCTATTTCCAACATCTAATTATTGGACTTCACGATTTCTCCTATCATACTTGAATAATTTGTTTAGAGTTGGTCTATATGCATGGGGCATAGATGCATACAATTTGTTTTTTCAATATATGAAGAACCATTTAGGAGTAGGTAGAGAAAGAACCAAGAAGTATATTGATAGGTACACAGTCAGTTTGATGGTAAGTATTTGCTTCACTTTTCTAATAACATTGATTATATTTATATTTTAAGTGAATATAATTTTTCCATTTATGAATGGCAAAAATGGGTTTATGAACGCATCCCGTCACTAGCTTCACTAGTGAGTTTGTTTGAGTATCCACGCTTTTACTGGTGGAAGGATAACAAACTCTCACATAAAGTGGATGAGGCAGAGAATAAATTGAAACAAATTACAATAGAAATGGTAATGATTATAATAATTCATTGTTAGCTTTGTGTATAAGAATTTGAATTTGAAAATTATTTTCATTGTGATAGGTTGTAGCCCTCAACCCTGCTCTAGAGAAGTTAGAATTAGTAGTTTTGATCAAGAAATCAGAGGCTACTAGTATTGCTATCAGTGAAGTCTATGTTTATGATCATACAATATATGAAGCAGTTATTACAGCTAAAGTTGAAGAAATTAAATTATTGAAAGAAAAAATTGCTTCATTTAATATGATGGCAATGAAGGAGCAGGGTGAAGAGGAGCATCTAGTTGAGGACAAGACTAAAGGGGAGGAGCTTGAACAGGAAGCTGGTGAGTTTGTAGATGAGGGGGGACTTGATTTGGTAGATGATGCACAAAAAGAAGTGGATGAATATGAAAACATGGTAGATGAAGAAAGTTGAACAAAATATCATCATGATCCTTCAGATTCCCCCAAACTTTTGAAAACAAAAGTTTATGTACCAATTCAAGTGGCTGAGTTTGAGGAATCTGAGATTAAAGTGGCAAATATCATGTCCTTGATTATGAAAAATGTGCGTAATCGAGAAGATAGGAAGCTAAAATAGAAATACAGCTCTCCAAGCACCACACCAGCCAAAAGAACAAGACAAGTGACAAAAACCTATGGTCCTCTTCCTTGTCCTTGTACAAAAAAGAACAAAAAACAAGAAGAGAAGAATGTGTTGTCAACTACTTAATACTTTAAATTTTTTCTATTTGCATTTCATTTGTAAATTGTCTGTTTGTAATAAACGTAATAATATCTTATTCTTGATTGATTGATATTTGTACTTAATGTGATCATATCTTATACTTCATGTTGGTGATATTTGTACTTAATGTGCTATATCTTTGTACTCCAAGTTGGTGATATTTATATTTAATGTGCTATTCGTTGGCAATATTTGTATTTCATGTGTTGATCTTTTATACTCCATGTTGGGATGCTTGTACTTCATATACTGATTTTTTGTACTTGATAGTTGATTTTTTATACCTAATGTGCTTAAGTTTTGTACCCCATATAGGCATATTTTGTACTCCAATAAGAGATACTTCAATAGTTGATATTTTGCACTTAATGTGCTCGAGTTCTATACTCAATGTTGGTTATATTTTGTACTTCAATAGGGGATACTTCAATAGTTGATACTTTGTAGTTAATGTGCATGAGTTCTGTATTCCATGTTGGCTATATTTTGTACTTCAATGGGGGATACTTCAGTAGTTGATACTTTGCACTTAATGTGCTTGATTTATGTACTCCATGTTGGATATATTTTGTACTTCAATAGGGGATACTTCAATACTTGATACTTTACACTTAATGCAGTTGAGTTTTATACTCCATGTTGGTTATATTTTGCACTTCAATAGGAGATACTTCAATACTTGATTCTTTGTACTTAGTGTACTTGAGTTCTGTAATCCATGTTAGTTATATTTTGTACTTCAATAGGGGATACTTCAATAGTTGATACTTTGTACTTAATGTGTTTGGATTTTGTACCCCATGTTGGTATATTTTGTACTTCAATAGGGGATACTTCAATATTTGATTCTTTGTATTTGATGTACTAGCCTTTTGTACTTTAATTGTTAACACTTTATACCTAATGTGTTGTGTTTTATACTGCAGGAGACCAAAGACATTAGTCCAATCCAAATGGCAGAGGAACCAGCCAGCCCAAAGATTGAAGCGCCTGATCCTTATAAAGAAAGGACTAATTATAGAGGTCGTGAACTTATTCTAGTATAAGAGCAAAAAGTCATCGACAACTTTGTCAGAAGAGATAATTTAAGGTAACAAAATTTGCTTATTATTTTTCTTTTGGATAAATTAGTGTCTGAACTAACAATTAACAATTATGTAGGGTGACTGTCTGGGTGGGAGCAAGACAGTTTCTAGATGTAAAAAACTTTTGTGAGCTCTTATTTGAAGAAGAACTTACCCGTGGCATAGTGGACTACCATATATCGATATTATGCAGTGCATAGTTTGGCAACAAGTGTTACCACAAGGTGTAGTTTACGTCCGCAATAGCCTAAGTATGTGGCAATTTCCTAACTTAATTTAGCTCGCATTTCCAATGAGTATAACCATTTATTTTATACTTCATAAGCTGATATATTAGACAGACTCGAGGGACGCAACTTGAAGGATATGACAGATGAAGAATTCATGGAGATGATACCTACACTTAGCTTCTTCACCTATAAAGATTTGGAAGACCTCATGTTAGATGTTGTAAACCAATATTATTACATAATCCTATTGATTTGTCACCACGGTCATTGGTTTTTGGTTGTCCTCAACACCTCGACTCATTTTTTCTTGTATATGAATTCAACAATGGCCATCAGATACAAATCAACAGCTACTGCCATTGTAAGTTTGCTTCTTTTTCCTATAATTTTTTCATAAAGTAAGGAGTCAACAACTAATCAATATGTTTATAGGCTTTATTCTATTCTTGGTACATGAGGCTTTCATTGGGGTGTCGTGTGGATGAATACATGAGGCTAAAAAGAAGTAGACAGCAAAAGGGTACAATGGATTGCGGAGTCTATGTGTGCCTGTAGGCAAAATGTTTTGCTAGAGACACCCTCCAGTTCTGGAGGTCTACTGAAACAATTGACATGGACAAATACCGTGTGACAATGGCATATACAATATTAAGTAGTGAAAATGCCAAGGTTTGAATCACACATTATATGTAAATGCATATGTAAATTGAAGCATACTTTGTATATAATATTATTTTGTATGTAAGTGTAAATGCATATGTAAATATTATTTTGTAATAATATTTTAAATTGAAATTAAACAGTGAATTGAGTACAATTTGAGGAAAATGAAGTATAAAAGTGGAAAAAACAAAGTATAATCGTTGCGCTGATGTATAATATGCCCAATTTTATGAAAATTGAGCAATGAATCTGAGTACAATATGAGAAAAATAAAGTATAAACCTAAAAAAGAAGGTACAAAACATGTATCATTGAAGTACACTCCAATTCCATTGAACAGAAAGAGTGAATCTCAGTACAAATTGACATAAATGAAATACAAACTCAGAATAAACAAAGTATAAAATGTGTTTCACTGAAGAACACTTCAGTTCAATTGAAAATGCCTAGTGAATTTGAGTATAATTCAAAGGAAATGAAGTGCAAACTCAAAACAAACAAAGTATAAATTATTTTTCATTGAAGTACACTTTAATTCTACTAAAACTGAGCAGCCAATTTGAATATAATTTGAGAAAAATAAAGTACAAAGCCAGAACAAAGAAAGTATAAGATGTGTTTCGTTGAAATTTACTTCAATTCACTTGAAACTAGGTAGGAAATGTGAGTACAATTTGAAGAAAATGAAGTAAGAATCCAAAAAAAACAAAGTAAAAAATATGTTTCGCCGAAGTACACTTCAGTTCCATTGAAACAAGGCAACCAATTTGAGTAAAATAAAGTACAAATCCTAAACAAACAAAGTATAAAATGTGTTTTTTTGAAGTTTACTTCAATTCACCTGAAATTAGGTAGGGAATATGAGTATAATTCGAAGGAAATGAAGTACAAACCTAAAACAAACAAAGTATAAAATGTATTTCATTGAAGTACACTTCAGTTCCATTGAAACTAGGCAGCCTATTTGAGTAAAATGAAGTACAAAGCCAGAACAAAGAAAGTATAAGATGGTTTTCTTTGAAGTTTACTTCAATTCACCTATACCTGGGCAGAGAATTTGAGTATAATTCGAATGAAATGAAGTACAAACCCACAACAAAAAAGTATAAAATATGTTTTATCAAAGTACACTTTAGTTCCATTAAAACTGGGTAGCCAATTTGAGTAAAATGAAGTACAAACCTTGAACAAATAAAGTATAAAATGTGTTTCTTTAAAGTTCACTTCAATTCGATTGAAACTTGGCAGTGAATATGAGCACAATTTTGGCATAGTGAAGTACAGACATTGAACTAACAAAGTATAAAATATATTCTTTTGAAGTACACTTATTGCTATTGAAAAATTATTCTCTAATAATTAAAATGATTGTCATGTATAATATTTTAAAATTATTGTATCATGTGAAGTATGTATTTGTACCAGTGATATTGTGGGTATTATTGTTTAAATTCTTATTTGTTAAAATCTTTGAAAGCATAAGAATTCTTTCATTATCGCGATTGACAACATTCATCGGTTGAATACTAGTGGTTAACAAATTAAAAGTTTAATATAATTTTATTCATGTGGTGAAAATCGTACACATTTTTATAATTTGGTTATTATTTACCAAGACTTAAAATTCAAATCATTGAACAATTTCAATTCAACAATACTAGTAAAAATATTAAGATATTAAATTCAAAATTGTTGAAATAAGGAAAAAATATTTTTCGTTGAAGTACACTTTTATTCCAATGACAATTTAAGTTCGATTTGAGGGAATTAAAGTACAAACCTAGAACAAATAAAGTATAAAATGTGTTT
>JACGDI010005785.1:283294-298701 GCA_014898725.1 Jacaranda copaia
TCTGCTAAGAAGTTATCTCTCCTTCAACGCTTGCAATCAAATTCTCATCGATGGAACCAATGGATGACTTATCAGAAACCAAAAATGTGATCTTCTTGTCCCTCAACCCCTTGGTGGAGCTAGCAAATTTTGAAAGAGCATCTGTTCACTCATTCTCTAATCAAGGAACTTGGGCAAGCTCGAACCTTCTGAATGATTGTTGTAACTGCTTCACCACGGCCAAGTACCAGCTCATGGTCACATCCTTGGCTTCAAAATTTCCACTAACCTGCTCTGCCACTAATTGGGAGTCCGTGTTTGCGACCAGGTGCTCAACTCCTCGCTCAAGTGCCATTCTTATTTCCGCGAGAAGGGCATCATATTCTACCTCATTGTTCAGGATTACATAGTCTAATTTTATTGCAAAATCATATTCTTCTACTTCTGGGTAGTGGAGAGCGATGCCTACTCCACCATTGGACGTGGTCAACAATCCATCGACGTGCATTATTTAAACAAGAGGAGCCCTAGGACTCATCTCTGGCAGGTTGACATGCTTGATAATAAAGTCAGCCAGGACCTGTGCTTTGATGGTAGTTCGAGGCTAGAAAGTAATAGCGAACTTTCCCAGTTTGATTGCCCATTTGGTCAATCTCCTAGATGTATCCAGTTTCGCCAATACTTGCTTCAATAGTTGGTTTGTCAACACTATGATAGAGTAAGATTGGAAGTATGGTTGCAAGTTTTGAGCTGCAGTCATGAGTGCTAAAGAAAATTTCTTTGAATTTTAAATAATTATGCTCTGGCCCATAGAGAAACTTGCTGCAATAGTAGATTGGTCAATACGTGCCGTCTCGGGTCAAGATCAGTACTAAGCTGATCGATGCCACGTAAACCATCAAGTATACCCAGAGTACTTTACCCAGCTTAGGTTTTTCCAACATGGGGTGTGAGATCAAGTACTATTTTAGTTCGACCAGCGCCTGGTCACATTGCGCAGTCCATTGGAAACCTAACTTCTTGGCATTTTTGAGAATTTTGAAAAAAGGTAGACTCTTGTCGGCCAATCTGACAATGAACCTGCCCAAGGCTATAATCTTGCCAACCAACCTCTAAACATCTTAAACCATTTTTGGAGAGGTAACATCGAGAATTGCTTGGATCGTTTGCGGATTGGCCTCAATGCCTCTCTGATTGACTATGTAGCCCAAAAAGTTTTCTCCGCGAACCCCAAATGTATACTTATTTGGATTTAATTTTAGACCAAAGGCTCCCAATATTGCAAAAGTGCGACTGAGGTCAAGCAAGTGATTTTGAGTTTTTTCTATTTTGACAATCATGTCGTTGACATAAACCTCCATCGATTTACTAATTTAGTCTTTGAACATAAAATTGACAAGTTGCTGATAAGTCGCTCCGACATTCTTTAACCCAAAAGGCATGACCAAAAAATAGTATAGCCCATTTGGAACCACAAAGGAGGTTTTGTCCCTATCCTCATGAGCCATGAAAATCTGATGATATCCTTGAAATGTATCCATCATACTTAATAACTTACACCCAGAAGTTGAATCAACTAATGAATATATGCAAGATAGGGGGTAAGGATCCTTAGGACATGTTTTATTTAAATCAGTAAAATTATTACACATCCGCCAATGCCCCTCATTTGTAGGGACCAAGACAACATTACAAAGCCAAGACGAATATTGAATCTCTATATTATAACCAGTATCTAAGAGTTTCCTAACCTCCTCTTCGATGATCTATGTCATCTCCGTATTGAACGTCCTTGTCTTTTGCCTAACTGGTTTGTATGAGGGATCAACATTAAGACGATGCACAATGACAATGGGGTTGATTCCCTAAAGGTCAGATGCCTTCCACGCAAAAATGTCAATATTCTCTCTTAGAAAATTGACCATGAGATACTCCAAGTAGGGGCCCAGGTGAGTTCTGATATAGGTCATCTTGTCGGGGTCTTTTTGCTTGAGCTCAATGGTCTTAAAGTCCCCGATGGGTTCCATTCTAGTGTCTTTGAACTTCAGCGTTTTGCTAGCTTGGGACTCCTCGAGTTCTGCTACAAGGGCATCCCTCAAGGTCTTCAGTTGTAGTCGAGCTCTTTGCTCGTTTGACTCAATCGAGATGTTATAGCATCTCCAGGCCTTCTTCATATTGCATAAAAGTTCCCCCATGCCTACTGGGGTAAAAAATTTGACCTTCAAGTGATAAGTGGACACAATTGCACAAAAGTCATTGAGGATGGGTTGACCTATGATAACATCGACTACCAGGTAATTTATCATCAAAGTTTACCTTTTGGGGGCCTCTCTAAATGATGTGGATAAGTTAATTGACCCTTCCGAAATGATCTCCAATCCCCTGAACCCAACCAGCGGTGTGCGAATAGGTTCAAATTTTAACTGGTCCATATTCATTCTTTTTAAGGTAGAGAGGAAGTTTATATTGGCCGAGCTGCCATTGTCAACCAAAACCTTACGCACTTTAAAATTGGCAATCTCCATAGAGACTACCATTGGACAATCTATTTTATGGTCAATATTTCTGCCTTTCATGTGTGCCAAGTCGGCGTCAGTAAATGAAATGGGCTTTGCACTCGTTGAAAGATGGAATATTATCTCGACTTGGGAGGCTTTGGACAACTCGAGCATCCTTTGAGTTTGTTATCGAGCAGATTTTGAGTCCTCCCCAGTAGGACCACCTACAATCATATCAATTACTCCTCGGATGGGTGGGCGATCTTCGTGGGTGGGTTTCTTTCTTTTTTCTTCCCTTCTAAGACTAACCGACCTTTCTCCATAGAGAGTTTGGTCGATTTTGTCCTCTTCGACCTGGGGGTTCATGGCTATGTATTTCTTGAGGTGTCCCTACTTGATTAACCTCTTGATCTTATCTTGGAGATTGAAGCATTCATCGGTATCGTGCCCCTTTTGCTTGTGAAAGTGGCAATATTTCTTTAATTTTTTCATGGCTTCAGTCTCCATCAACTTTCTAGGCTTCTCATGGAGGTTATCATGATGGATGACATACAAGACCTCCCTTCTTGGGATGTTTAAGGGTGTATAGTCATGGAATCGCTTGATAGGAGATCAACCCCTCTCTTTGTGTTTCTGGTCATCTCTTTCTTTTTTTTCCTTATTGACTTCGGAGGATCCAAATTTGAGCTTATTCATCTCCTTCTGCTTCATATACCTCTCAACCAAGTCAAGCAACTCCTCCATCAACTTGGGCCATTCCCGCACCAGAGCGTTGGCACACTCCTTGTGCCTTAGCCCTAAGAATAATACATCGATCAAGAATTCAATCCTAGGATTATCAATCATAAGGACCTCCGTGTTGAATCTTATGAATAAATCCTAAAAAGACTCTTCTTTATTCTATTTTACGATATGAAGATGGGTGTACGGGAGTTTTGCCTTCTACCTACTGGCAAACTGGAGCAAGAATTTATCGCACAACTAATCATATAAGTAAATTGGCAATGGCTCAAGCTTCATAAACCAGTTTAGTGCTATGCCTTGAAAGATGATTACCAACATTTTAGCGTGCATGTACTCTTTGTGTCCATGCAACTGCATCATGTGTTCAAACTACATGAGATGTTCATTGGGGTTCATCGATCCATCATACCTTGGCAGGCTAGTTGGAAACTTCGCGTCAACAGTAATGCACTCGTCAATAATATCCTAAACAAATAGAGATCCCCTCTTGCATTGAGATCTATATGGGCCTTCCAAGTTGAGTGCTCTTTCACCATTTCTCCTCAAGATCTCATCGAGGCACTTATTCAACTGTTAGACTTAATGGGGGATTTAATAGGATACTTCATCCCATTTTTCTCAATCCACCTGGAAGGTATTTTTGTCAAAGCATGGCTTGGCTCACTCGACCCTATCGTGCTGTGGGGCTTGAAAAGGCCGAACAATGAGGTCTGTAAATTCTTCCATATCACTGCAGTGTTCACACCTGGAGCATTTGACCTTATTGCACTGCTGGACTCGATCAGGTCGAACGTGGTCTATTAAATCTGTAATCTCTTCTCGTAACTCTAGCTGCTTTCTCTTCTCCTGATGGCATTTAGGACTGGCTTCACGGTGGGTGAGCAATCACCTAGATTCTTGGCAGCCGTGACTGTCTCAGAGAGATCTCTTTTCTGGAGGAGGCGGTTGAGGGTGGCACTAGCAGCAGGGGAGGGCACTGCAGTGTGCCTATTTAATGCGGTAGATAGTTAGGCTGAAATTTGGGCAAAGATTTGCTCACTTATCAGCTGCATTAACTAAGGCATAACTAATATCACCATTTGCTCCTGAGGAGCCTAGGGCTTGGAGCGTGTAAACCTTGTTGGGGTGGAGGAGAAGATGGAGATGTGGACCTCCTATTCTCCTCCCTTCCAAATGGGGCTCTGCGTGTGTTAACCATTTTCTCATTGCAATCTCATGAGTTTCCCACAGACGGTGCCAAAATGATAAGGTTGAAAATAGTTTAGAGTAAAAAAAAATTGTTTGGGGTTGATCCGACCAGAGAGGTTGAGTAATTCACTCATGTTCTTCTTGAGGTTTGAGATCTGTAATAATTAACACACGTTGAACTAGCCGAGGTGCCCTTGGCTAAGACATTCCGATGCTGAAGTCAATTTTGGTTGAGATAAGGTAATCGAACAGAATATAGAAAGCTTATGGTGTATTTGGCATTACCTTGAGTGTGGTTGAATAAGAGGTATTTATAGCCTTCTCCATGCATGATTTGTCCATGGTGCTCCTATCAAGTTTAGTGGCTTTAATCCTTATCAGGGGGTAAATGATCATTCCAAATCTTGGTATTGTTCCAAGTGGCGCAATTTCCTATTTTTCAAGGTGAGCAGTACCTCTGGTAGGCGCCTCTCTGCCAACAGTGGTGACAGAATTAGCTGCAGAGTTGGTGGCAACAATTGTACCAATAGTCATGTGCCATTAATGCGGAGGCATGGTGTTTGACAAAATAATAAATACAGTGTGGATCTGAGTCAGTGCCAGAGAAAAAGACCTAAGGTTTACAACGATCGACTGGACCTAGCTAGTCAACCAACTGAGTAATCAACCTGGTACATGGCGGAACAAGCTAGAATAGGTGACGTATCCCATTGAACCTGGTCGACAATAGTTTACTCGACCAGATAGTTGTTGTCAAATGGGTTAGCTCCAAAACTAATATTGAGCTGAGTAGGCCTACTGGGCTGAATGGAACTGACATTGGGCTTGCTTAGTGGGCATATTATACCATCCCATATCACTATCCATGCTTTATGGTACCTAAGTTCCACACTGTATCCTCTATGGATATATTTCAATATGATAGAGGGCTGATAACAAGTTCTAATCTCAATTTATCCTTTACAATATTAGCAATCTAAGCGGAATCAGCTTTAGGATATCCCCTTTTTCGAAAATTAGCCTCACCACATGTTTGCTCAAGATTGTATTTTCAAATGTCAAATAATTTATCAGCCTTATGCCTTGATGCATAGATTCTCCATTTGCAATTTTCATCAATGTAAACAACTATGATTTTTTTGTTGTTATTTTTTTTGTATTTAAATAACCACAAAATAGACACCACATAATTCTTAAGAAAAATTCTGAATTCTTGAGCATCCTTGAATATCTGACCTTCCCCATATATGCAATTCCTCCATGCATCAATTGAGTTGCTAGTTAAAGTTAATTCATTGTGCGATGTATTGATCAAACCAATTTCCTCCTCAACTGCATCCCTTGAGGTTGACAAATGAAGTATAATTTCATAAAAAAGAAGTACAATTTTAATAAATTAAAGTATAATTTCAGAACATTTGAAGTATAAAACCTTAGTAACTGCAGTATAGTTTTTGATAATCCATTAGTAAAACACTTGAAGTATTAAACTTAAATAATATAATACAATTTTATGTGAAATAAAGTACAATTTCAAATAACTGAAGTATAAATTTGTATAAGGTGAAGTACAATTTTGAATAATTTAAGTATAAAATCCTAACAACTACAGTATAGTTTTGGATAATCAATAAATAGAACATATGAAGTAGAAAACTTCAATGAATAGAATACAATTTTAGGTGAAATAAAGTATAAAATGAAATATAATTTCAGAAAAAAAAAGTAAAATTTAAATAAAGTTAAGATAATCAATAAATAGAACACTTGAAGTATAGAACTTCAATAAATAGAGTACATGTTTAGGTAAAATCAAGTACAATTTCAAGAAAAAAAATTAGATAAAGTGAAATATAATAGATTCAGCTAATTGCAGTACATGTTTAAATAAAATGAAGTATAATTTTGGAATACTTGAAATATAGTACTTCAATGAACAGATTACATGCTTTGTAAAATGAAGTATAATTTCAAAAAACAGAAATACAATTTTACATATAGGAAAGTACAATTTTAGAATATGTGAAGTATAAAATCCCAGCAAAAGAAGTATAATTTTGGATAATTAATAAATAGAACACTTGAAGTGTAAAAAATTAATGAATAAAATACATATTTAGGTCAAATAAAGTATAATTTCAGCAAAAAAAAGTACAATTTTAATAAAGTGAAGTATAATTTCCAAACATTTGAAGTATAAAACCCTAGCAATTACAGTATAATTTTTGACAATCCATTAGTAGAACACTTGAAGTATAAAACTTAAATTATAGAGTACAATTTTATTTGAAATGAAGTATAATTTTAGATAATTGAAGTACAAATTTATATAAAATGAAGTAGTTTAAGTATAAAACTCTAGCAATTGCAGTACAATTTGGGATAATCGTTAAATAGAACACTTGAAATATAGAATTTCAATGAATAAAGTACAAGTTTAGGTAAAATGAAGTATAATTTCAAAAAAAAAATGAAGTACAATTTTAGATAAAGTGAAATATAATTTCCAACATTTAAAGTATAAAACCCCAACAATGGCAATATATCATTTTATAATCGTTTAGTTGAACACTTGAAATATAAAACTTAAATAATGGTGTACAATTTTTTTCAAATGAAGTACAATTTTATTTGCAATGAAGTATAATGTAGAATGCTCTACGTAGAGAAAGATTTTCAAATACACTGAGTACAATTTTAAAATACTTGATGTAAAAAACTTTACAAACTAGTACAGTTTAAATTCTGTGGAAGCATTACCTTATAACATCACAGCTCTTCTTGGCACTGTTGCTTGATTTTTCCTTTCAGTTTACCAGGATGTAAACAATATTCATCTTCAATGTCAAATGCAATAAGACCATATTTAGTACATCTTCATTATCAGTCAATGTCACGTACAATCATTGGTGTAGAGCTATGTATCGCAAATTAAAGAGCTCGGTATTGATTTCACTCCATTTTCTTGCGAGATTAATGTACATATCCATTAAAGTCGTAGTATTCTTAATTGATATTATACGGAGCTAGTCTTTATAGCGATAATTCCTTAACACTTGATTGAACACTCCAGCTTTACTACTGGTTGATATTATCGAAAAAATACAAGAAACTCAAAAACAACTGAAAAGCAACTCAAAAGAAAAAAAAACCCAAAAATAATGAAGAAGAAACCCGAAAATGATGAAAATGAAAAGAGAAGAAGACAATGCAGATGTCAGGTTGGTGGTTGTTGGCTCCCAAGATTATTCTCATTTTTGCCGTGGAGCTGTTTGCGTTTTTTCTTTTCTTTCTATTTTTGGAAATAATACTGATATTGGTAAGGTTTACTATTGCTTTTTGTTTATGACAAAGAAGTGGAAAAAAAAACAATGAGTGAAAAATATTACACTTAAGAACATTTTTGTCAAATCAAGTGAGTAGAGAGTAAACTCTAAAATTCTAACAAAACTAGGGAGTTTAGTCTAAACAAAATCAAATAGGGACTTATTACAAAAATGAAAAGTGATTTTGGTACTTTTAAATAAGTTTCCATAACATTAATTGTAATATGCTCAACCATAAATGCATAATTTATAATTTTCAATGTATCCATAAATACTTAAAAATGTATTTCTACAGTACATGTTCATTAACCACACTTGTTGGCCCTCTTTGTTTAGATTGGAATGTGTATAAAGCGTCTGCTCCTCCAATTATTGATACCCATTTATAAAAAATTATAACTAAAATTAAATTTAGATAATAGAAATTATTATTTACCAATCTATATATCCTTATATTTAAGGTAGGAAATAGAACCATCCTTACATAAAGGGAAGCCCTACCACCGAAATCTGATGCTCAATTTTGTCTGTTCTAGCACATTTTATGTGGTAGTAGTCATCTCCATCTTGGGCCATTCCCTTTGCAAATCAAGTCCTAACTTTACTTACGAGGGCTTTTTATTGGCTTGTCACGCTCGGAGCCACTCAACACTAAGATTATCTCAGTCCTCATACTCAAATATCTTCCTTATGTCATAGAAGGTGATGCAACATTTGATACTAGCGCCGAAGGTATAATAATCGGTGGTGTAGCCATAGGAGCAATACCATGTGGGCCAACATCAGGAGGAAGCATATAAACTGTTGTTACCTTGAAAGACCAAATAATATGATTGAAAAGTAAAAGCAAAGTAATTCAATGAAATAGATAACAAGATTTAATGTTGTTTGGTGATGTACCTAATTCACTCGACAAAGAAACAAATTTATTGACTTCAAATCAACGTGTCAAGTACAATTTAAGTCTCACAAATCTTACGAGAACACCCAACACTCAGTACTCTGTTTTGGGATATTATCTTTAAAGCAGTATAGAATCTATTATCTATGGTTTTGTCTTTCTTCAATCTGAAAGGAAATAGAATTTAAATATCCAAAGAAAATAGCAAAATGACTGTGGGCCATTTTGCGCCTTGTCCCTCGTATCTCATCCCAGCTGAAAAATACGCCACGCCAAGGTGCACGAAACTCACGCCCTAACGCAGCATTCCAGTGTGCCACTCACTTAAGCGAGCGAAATGGGTGCCTGAAAGCGTGGTTCCAATATGTGCCGCGCCAGGGGTGCGGCCTCCTTCCACCCAGATGCACGTTGCTTGTGTCCCTGCCCAATTTCTGCACCCGAACCCACCTCTCCTCCCGCCTCAGTGTGCAGTGTTTTGCAAACGCATGCCAGGGCATTCTACAACACTCGTTTCATTTGCTCCATACCGTTTTGCATTGTTTCTTTCATTTCTCATTATTTGTAATTTAAATTTTAAAATACAATCAACAAAAACTATTGTACCTTACTGGCTTGACTGCTCGGTTACCTTTGCCTTTCCTACTACTGGCCATCTGTTCGAAATTAGAAAAAACAAAAATAAAAAGGTTGATAAAAAACATTTAATAAAGGAACCTTAATAAATCACAATTAATAAATCTTACAAGTGATCCAACGCAATTTTATTGAACATCGTAAAGTAGCTAACAGACAAGGGAAAAAAAATCATATACTACATTAGTTCATAAACGCAACTATCAAAAATTGAAATTGTAATATTAATCAAACACATTTTCATTAAATCACAGGGCACATACTACAATATATAGGCTAGTGATGTTTGGCCATAATTATACAACTTTAACCAAATTATGCCTTATAATTTTGAGTTTTTAATTAAATTAATAAACTTTCATTTGGTTTTTAATTTGATTCTTTTTCATTTTATTTTAATGTAATAAATTTATTTGTTATGACTAAGCTATCTTGTTATATTTATTCAAAATTGCAATATAAACTTTAACAACGTCAATTAAGTTCAAAATATCGACAATCATATATTTTTATACCATTAGAAAAATAAAAGGTGTTTAACAAGCATCACAGTAGGTACCCCTTCAAAAAATATCACCATATAAATATAATTTTTTGTAAGATTAATAAATGAGTCTTGCATTTATTTTATATGTAAGTTTTTATCATTCTAAAATTATCTTCTTTTCCTCCTTCTGTTTTCAAATTAATACAGATATTAATTTTCTATATTTTAATTTTCTTTTTATTTCATTGTACAACCCCCAACTCAATTGATTAGCATATATATGAAGGTATTTCTTTCTCCTTAATTCCAAGTTTAGTGGAATTTATATTAACAATATATTTGATAAATTATTTTGTAGATAAAGTACATGGCTTTCTCATAGCACATTTTTATATTCTTTTTTTTTTCCATATGATTTAGATAGGTATTCTAATCTATTTAAATATTTTATTTATGTTACTACTCATTTCCTCAATATTTATTCTTAATCAAGTGCCCAACTTAATTAGGATTTTGACTTTTATATTACTTAAAATATTAGCTAGGTACTTTTTGTCATTTTGATCAATATATTTTATAAACTCATTTTAAATTCTACATTTAGATATTTTTATTTATTCATATTAGAAACTGTGTCTGGTTGTTGTTGTTGTTGTTATTTCACTATTATTTTGATTGCAACTTTTTGATTCCTCTAGATAAAAAATAAAGGAAATTTGTGCTTCTCTAGAGTTTGACTATCATGCTTAACTTCTATATATTATGATTTTGCCTATAAAAACTTTACAACTTATTTGTTCCCTAAGACAAGGATAAACACCTATTTTTATATTTTATATTATCATTTTCCTAGTAAAAGGTTTGAAATTTAAGGAATGAATAATTTCACGTTAGTTGGTATATAAGTCCTAAATTTATCGAAGTTTTTAAAATTCAATTATTTTTTAAATAATTTCTTTTGTATATGCTAAATATTCGTAAACAAAGTTATAAGATTAGATATAACTATTAATTTAATTTGAATTTAAAACTTTATTTAAATATAAAAAGTTACTCTACGTAACATCTATAAACTTCTACTTTTATTTTTATTATTAAAATTCTCGACAACATAATAATCCACTCATTCTCAATTTTTATTGGGGACCTAAATTTATGATTGACATATATGGTTGAAAATTTTTTAAAATGTTGATGAATGACTATTTAAATAGTCAATATACATTTATTTACATAATTGAATACTTGTATATAATGCATTTATTTGCTCATTTTTGCTTCATAAGAATTTAAAAAAAGATATATTTAGATGTGATTGTATTAGATCAAAAACTAAGTATCATATTAAACTATTGGTAAATTTATGCTTATAAAGAAATCATGAGAGATTAATTTGTTCTTATTTATTTTTTAAGAATCATTTACATAATATATGTTGTTTGATAATTCTAAAAATAATAAAATAATTTCATAAACAACAACAAATAAATTTTACTTATCAGAGTTATATTAAGTATTAAGGAGTATTTTAGTTCTTGGAATATTTCATGTTACAAAGCACAAATAAATTAGAACACAAATAATAACTCGATGTAAGTTGTTTTAATAGATAAAATATTAAAATGAATAATTCACTTTTTCATAGCTTGATATGGAAATTGTAATTGTGACTTCCACCTTATTAAAAAATTATATACTTAAAAACTTTATACTTTGAAAAAATAATTTGCTTATTTATCATATCTATATATGTATAAAATTTTATCTAATTTAAAGAATGTGTTCAATAAAATGTTTCTACTCCTTTTTCTTGCTTTTCTAATTTTACAATTTTAGAAATCCGTGTATGATTTATTCTACAATTTATTCAAACACAAACCATCTTCAACTTAATATTTTCAAATATATGAATATATGTATATAAGTTAATCTCATTTAAAAAATGTGTTCAGTAAAATGTTCTATGCCATTTTTTTTCTTACTTTTCTCATTTATTTGTAAATTTTACCATTTTAAACATCCGTGTATGATTTATAAATTTACACTTAACTATACTTGACATTCTATGATTTATTCAAATACAAAATATTTTTGATTTAATATTCTAATCACATGAAGTAAAATAAATATATTATTGTAACTAGAATATTTCAATTACACCAAACACATGCTAATTCAGTAAACTCAAAACCATTCTTTTCACATTATTATTATTTTTTGTTTAAAATTTTCAGAACGGTAGTTTCATTTTTTTTGGCTATTGATTACTATGTCAATTGGAAGAAATAAAAAAATATTTTTGAAATTATAATCTAAATATAAAACTCACCATAACAATTTATAATTGGTCCACTGTAAATCAATGTTTTTGTATTATTAAGCTAAAAGAACAAATTAACATTTCAATATTGTCTTAATTTTTGTGCAAAGATGAGTAAAATTAAAAAATGAAAGTTGTTTTCTTAATATTGAGAGATAAAGCATACATACACACACACACACACACACACACACACACACACATATATATATATATATATATTACCATAGTTCAAGAATGCAAAGTGTCGCATGCCGCATGCTTGAGGGCGGGTGAAATCAAATTCACTTTATTTTAACAAAGCAATACAAGATGTTTTGCAAAAACAAGCGCAAGTAAAACGGGAAGTAAAGCTCCCCTGAAACACAAAAAGAAAAAAAGCAAAGAGGAAGGATGAGAAGTAGAAATTTTCAAGTCTAAACATGCCTTGGTGACTCATTGAGTTCCTGTAGTGCTAGCAGCCCAATTAAGTTTCAGCTAACATCTCCAATATCACAAATTTAACTCCCTTAAAATTTGACAGTAACATTCCACCATCACTTGTATCGATTCATTTACTAGTCTATTAAAAGCCCAAAACGCTTTTAAGCATCACAAACTCTCATAAATACATATATGTTTGTATATATAGGTGAAAGGATAAAGATAAAAAGCATGCCATGTTTCTTCCGTGGTAATCAAAATTGTTAAAGCCAGCCAGCCAGCCAGCCAGCCTGCCTGTCTGCCTTGGCACCATCAGAAACTATAACAGAATACAGAAAATCCATCAAGTGTTCTGCAAGCAGATTAAAAAAAAATATATATTAAACACACACAAAAAAAACCCATATTGAACCCTGTGGTCCTAGAAAAAGGCACCGTTTGCAAATATAAGAATTCAATATAACCCGCCGCAACAATAATAGTCATGTGTATGATGTGTAGTTCAAAAGGTATGATTGTCGCCATAAACGACATCCTCAAAAACCAATGACAAGTTCTACCTGGAATAATCACCCTCACTAGCATTTAGCATCAGCATCATAGTCTTCTCAACCAGTATGAATGCAATTGCAGACTAAACAGCACTCTTTTTGTTCCTGAAGTTCTCTTTCAGTGATGCAAACTTCTTCTTACACTGATTAACTGTTTTCCCAGGGACTGCCGCAGCAACCCGCTCCCACCGTTGGTTAGTGTCTTTTGGGAAGGTTTTAAGGGCCTGGATCAATGCTTTCTCCTGGACCTCAGACCAAATATCTGCATCAGGACTAGATGAAACCCCATTTTCAGCCTCACTATCAGCTGAACTTTTGCTTTTCTCATTGTGATTGGATGATCCCTGCAAATCATCCTGGTTACTGATGTTTTTGTCTGCCACAGTGCTGTTCCTGAAGTTCTCCTTCATCAGTGCAAATTTCTTCTTACACTGTCCCACAGTTTTTCCAGGAACTGCAGCTGCAACTCGTTCCCAGCGCTGGGTAGTTTCCTTTGGGAAGGTTTTCAGAGCTTGCACTAAAGCTCTTTCCTGAGCAGCAGACCATGAATCTTGATCTGAACCTGAAGCAATTCCATTAACAGCATTACTATCATCTGAGTTGAGGCTGTTTCCACTTTGATTTGATGAATCTGACAAATTGTCCGAACCAAGAGGTTGCCTCTCAGTCACATTATTATTTGACATGCCCTGCATATCCTCTCTAGTCGAGAGAGGAGATGCAATTGTTTGGGTTGGCTTCCTTTTCTCAAGGAAGGCATCAAAAGCTTTAGCAGAGTCAGGCTTCTGCAGAAGAACTGATTTTGTAGCCTTCAGAATCTCTTCCATGGACCTTCCAGTATCAATATATTCAGATATCACTTCCCACCTTCGGGAAGTTCCTTTAGGATATTTCTGCATTCCCTTTCTCAAAAGCTCAATCTCTTCCTTACTCCAAGGTTTTTCCTTTTTCTCGTGGCTGCTGTAGCCAACCAGTCCATTCATAGCTGCAGAACCATTCTGCTTCAAGTTCTTATCATCTAACCTGTCACCCTTCAGTTTGAGATCAAATTCAAGAGTCTCTTGGAGGAGTTTAGCTCTCTCTAGTACTTCCATTCCTTCCATCTGATCACATAAATTTTTGAGCTGCTCTTTATCAAGGGATGAACAAAGACTCTCCACATCGTCATCAGTAAGATCGAGCAAATGTTGGGACAATATAGGCATTGAAAGTGTCCGAAGACGTGTCCGTTCTTTGCGCAGTAGCTTTTTTTCTTTCTCCTTCAATTTTTTTTGGTTCAAAGCAGCTTCAACAGCCCTTTTTTCCTCCTCCACTTTCCGGAGCCTTTCATCCTCAACAATCCTAGCAGCTTCTTCCTCCTGCAATTTCTTGGCCAAAAGCTTTGCCTCCTTCTTCCTCTGCTTCTCAGCTCTCTCTTCCTCTTTTCTTCTCAAAATTCTAGGGTCCCGTTTATAGGCATTATCAACAAGAGTACGCATGCGTGCATATTCTTCCTTCCTTGCCTTCTCTGAGAGTTTAGCATTTTGCCGTTCCATCCACCTCCTGTGATCACGGGACTCAGCTTGCTCCAGGTCAAACTCATCAGCATGAGGAAATTCTCTCCAGCTCTTGAAGCTATACCAAAAATTATAAAAGCTATCTACTTCTTTGAGGGGAGTTTTATCATCTCCCAAAGTTGGGACAGGCTGGGCGACAGACCAGCGTCCATTCCTCATGAAGGCAGGTCCAAAAACCTTGAAGAAGTCCTGCGGTGCACAGTCATAAGGAATTTCATCATCAAACTCATCTGTGGAATCGTATATCCTTCTCCTCACAGGATCAATCAACACCTCATAGGCTTCCTGAATGGCCTTAAAATGACTCTCTATCTCATCCTTCTTTGCTTGTTTGGCAGCCTCAGTTTCCTCAGCAAGCAAAAGAGCAGCCTGCTTGTCAGGATGATATCTCAGAGCAGCCTCACGATAACTCTTCCTTATCTGATCCTCAGTCGCAAGGTACCTCAAATGGCTCAAACCCAAAAGAGCATAATGATCCTGCTGCTTCGCTTCACTGCCAGATTTCTTCTTTCCTCTACTGCCGTAGGAATCCGACGATTGTACATAAACATGTTCTTTCTCATCTGGAACTTGCTTATCATCATCGTCATCTGTATCTGCTTCCACACAGTGACCTATCAACCTCAGAGCAGCAGCATGAAAAGCATGTCCAGCAGGTTCGAGATTCAACGCCTTGATCGGAAGGCTATTAGAGGATAGATAGATTGGTTCACCATCCACAATTTCCTCAGAGTAAGTAATTAGAAGCATGCTTTTCCCAGAAGCCATAGCCATCACTGTAAATGTCCCAAAAACCACAAT
>JACGDI010005785.1:298733-308759 GCA_014898725.1 Jacaranda copaia
ATAGGACAAGAAATGTGCATTA
This sequence comes from Jacaranda copaia, assembly GCA_014898725.1. Taxonomy (NCBI): domain Eukaryota; kingdom Viridiplantae; phylum Streptophyta; class Magnoliopsida; order Lamiales; family Bignoniaceae; genus Jacaranda; species Jacaranda copaia. The sequence goes on from JACGDI010005785.1 coordinate 298,756, forward strand.
AAATGAAGAATCTGTGCAGCACTTTCACATAAAAAATTAATCTGATAACTTTATGTTTAATGTAATTTCACTATTAAATGACCACGAATATACTCATCGCAAGAAAGAAATCTCAACGGAGTAAAATCAACAAGGTAAGATCACCATACGTGCGATAACTGAAAATTTGCAATCGATACGATGAGCATGAAGTAATCCTGATTCTTAGGCCGCCGCCGCCGCAGCCGCAGCGCCGCCGATGGAGGATGGTTGCAGATTTATAATTAGGGTTTCTATTATTGCTATGCAAAGAGGCAGACCAGAGGGGAAAGAGAGAGGGGCGAAATAGCATATGAATTTTCGTATATATAGGCTGTGATTAGGATGTATAATTTTTTAGGCCTTTCCTTCCGGAATCGATTTGGGCCGGGCCTATAAGTAAATAACCTTAGCAAATTTCGTAATGGGTTGGGCGTTAAAATCAATATATTTAGTTGGACCATAAGATGCATGATGCGAATCAAATATTTAATTTTTAATACAAAGTTCCATTTTTCTTTTCCCTTTTTCGGATCCGATTTATACAAGTGGTTATTCACTCCAACTTCTTTTCTTTTTTCACTCCTATACTTACTTTACTACCAATTTCTCATTTAGTTTCGTTTACAATTTTCCTTCATCTTAAAAAAATAAACAAGCAATTTTTATGACTTTTAAATATTTATACCCAGATATCTACTATGTCATGTATTATTAGTACTAGCACGTGTCTGTTGCAATGTATCAAAAATAATTTTAGTATTAAAATATTTTATTTGTAAAAATATTTATTTTAATTCATGTGATTAAAAAATTGCATTTTTTAATATTTTAAGAAAAAAAATTTAGTATCAAAAAAAATAAATTGAATATTTCCCACAGAGTGACAATTATCTAATGAGCTGCTTGAAGAAACTATCTTGATAATTGAAGTTGCATCTTGTTGGAATATTTACTGTGATGGAGTTCTTCATAAAGAAAGATCTTGTGCTAAGTAGTGGACATCACACATGATAACACAGTACTACCATACTCCTTCACCTTAATTAAAAACTATTTTAACAATATTGTTGAATATCAAACTCTTATTTTTGGACAGAGATAGTGGTTGACATAAAATAGTTATATCTTAAAGCCCATGGAGATTCCAAGTTGCTAGTCAACCAATGCTTAGATCGCATAAAGTCAAGAAATCTGAATTATTCTCATATTTCAAATACGCAAAAAGACTCATTGGATAACTTAGGGATGTAGAAACTTAACATGTGCTAATAATGTATAACAAGCGAGCTAAAGCGTTGGTAAAGCTGGCATTTACTTTTCCTACGCCTAAAAGTAATGTGTGTATACTAATACCTAAGAGTTAGATTATACCATCAATTTTTTAGGATGAAAACTATGAAGACGATGAAAACCATTGCTCTTGAAGTGTTTGAGATCTAGAAAGAAAACTAGCATTAGCCGTTTGTGGATTATTTGAAGTATGAGAAGTATTCAATGATCTAGTTCAAAAGGTTGATATTTGATGCATTGTGGCTCAATTTATCTATTACAGAGGTAAATTTTATAGACAATCATTTGATGGAGTTTTCCTACAATGCTTAAGTGATGATAAAGTAGTCCAACTTATGGAAGAAGTTCATTTGTAGCACTCACCGTCAGGTCTAAACCTACATTTTCATATAAAAAGAATGGGTTACTACTAGGCAACAATAGTAAAGGATTGCATAGGTTGTGCACAAAGTTGTCAAACTTGTAGATTTCAACAAATCTCATCCACCAACCACCTGAGCCATTACAATTGGTTGTTGCTTCATACCATTCAATTCTTTGGGATTAAATGTAGTTAGATCAATGACAAAGTCTTTTGTTAGGCACTTGTATATCTTGATTGCAACAGAGCATTTTTTCTAAGTTGGCAAAAGCAATTTCCTCAAAGAAGTAAAGAAAGAAAATATTGCTGACTACATTCACATAAATATCATCTATCATTATGAGATTATATAATCACTGGCAATGGAAAGCCATTTTGTAGAGTATGAGAGGCAAGCTTTGTCAAAAGTACATTTTTAAGCAAAAAAAGTAGTCTATGTTGTTGCCAATGGCCTCGTTAAAGCATTTAATAAAATTATGTGTAATTAGTTTAAGCAAGTAGTGGAAAGTTGGAAAGCGATTGGGAAGAAAGGACTAGATAAGCTTTATAGGCCTATAGATTCACTCATAGAACACCTACACAAACAACTTTAATACATTAGCGTACCGTATAATCCATCTTTCCTCTTAAGTAGAAAGTTCCATCTAAAAAAGAAGAATTGATCGAAGAAGAAAACGAACACTTACTTCTTGAGGAGTTGGGGGCCCTTGCTGAGAAAAGACTAGAGCACAATAAAGACTTGAATAGTTTCAAGCCCAACTTACCCAAGCATTTAACAAAAAGGTGAGATCACACTCTTTTTGACTTATAAATTTGGTGATTGTTGTTAGAAGACCCATCATTATTAGCCATCGAACTGGAAAATATATAAGTTTACATCAAAGTGGAATAATCTCCACATTGTGAACGAAGTCTGTCTATAAAAATAGTTCATACTAATTGGTTGTTGAAGATGGCTTAAGAGTTCGCCTAATAAATGGGAAGTTCTTAAAATGCTATTATGCATGAAGTTTGAAAGATGCTCCTTGATGCATTATTTTTTACTTGTACGGATATAAACTGTGAATGTTACTTCCAAAAGTATTGTATACGGTTAAGCTACTAACTTTGTAAAAAGGGAGCAATATCATAAACAAGCCATATTGACAAGAAAATCACATATCAAATTCAAAGGATGTTTCTCTTCCCCTTTTCTTTTTTCTAAAAAAAAAAGTTGTAGTAGAGTCAAAATGAGGTCGTATTCTTAAATCCAATGACGTAATTTCATGGTCAGTTTAGTTAAAAATAAAAGAGGTCAGACGACATTGTTCCACCTAGTTGAATGACATCGCTTGAGCATAATTAGAGTTGGGGATTTGGTTTTCGTAAACTATGTCGGTTCTCTTCTTACACTAATCGCAATTAGATTGTGGTTAAGTTTCCTTTTTGGTTTTAGTAAGTTGAGCCCTTTCTCACAGCGGATTCACATTGATCGAATTTGTTATTTGAAATACATTCTTCCGCCTATCCTCTGAATCTCTCTGTCTCTCGGCATCTCACCCGCACACACTTACTTCACCCTCGCTCCATCACTCATTCATCCTCTTCGGAATTTCGATAATTATTCTCAGACTTAGATAAATCCACAGAACTACACATTTTTACACTATCTTGACTTGTAGAGTGGAGTGCACCACAGACCACAAAGTAAGAAGATATTTGTCTCCGCTTATAGAATATTACATCTTATTATAAAAAATAAATTATTAAACTATTTAAATAATACAAAATCACATTGTCAAAATTAAAAGAAATCATTAAAATCTCAAAAATAAATTATGACTATGTTTGGTTATATTTTGGTAAAACAATTTTGTTTGGTCAAAATATAATCAAACACACATCATTTTTCCCTTCAAAATGTCAAATTAAGTTTTCCTAAAATATCCTCTTCTATCTTTCATTATTCTCAAAACTTTCCTATTTTTCAATATATACACATATAATATGTGTTTTATTATTATTCTTACTATAAAAAAAATTTCTTCATTCTATTTTCAACCTAAAAACCCAATAAAAAAAACATTGATTAAATAGCTACATTAAAAATTATCTCTTTCCAATACATAAACAAGCACATCAAAACTCCCTAAAACCACTTTCTAACTACTCCCCAAAACATAAATAAATATTCATCACACTCCCCAATGCAACTTTACGTTCCCCAACTCCATTCTCAAAACACATAATTTGTAACCAAACGCTACCTAAGAATTTCTTAACTTTCAAAGCTTGCTAGATTCTAGCACCTTATTTTGAAAACTCATAAAATCTTCCTCTAAAAATTTTACCAAACATCTCGTCATAATATCTTGTACATTCCGAACATTCAAACATATTAAATGACAGTCTTAAGGAGTTTATGTAAACTGTTTTAAGGAATCCATAAACAAACCCAAACACCCTCAATGATCTTATTCTTCTGGGTATGATCAACAACCAATTATAGTCGACTCTGATACATGAAGAAGAAAGGCATGTCAGTTAAACAAAGGTTCAATTCCATGTTGTACTAAAATCAAGTAAAGCATCAGTTTGTTTCTCTATAACACATCCTAAAGGCCCCCAAAATGGTTCTCTGTGTAATGTCCATTTTGTGATCACATGAAAATTAAACAAAAAACAAAAAAATAAAAAAAGAATTGCATCATCTGTAGTCTGAGGTTTAAGTTACAGACAACACACTCCATGGTGCCTACACATACTTATCACAGAAAGCTGAGTTCTAGGTATGGACTCCACGCACGCCGTCACCTCTAATCCTAGAAAAAAGAAGGGGACATCGACAGAGCTACAACGGTTGTCTATCAGTAATTACATGAAAGGACTGGTGGAAACACTATTTCTTCTTTTGTATACACAGTAGCATGGGAACATCCTGAAGCACTAATTAAAAAAAAGGCAAGTCTCAGGCGTGTTAATTCCCATTTGCATTCGATAAGCTCTTCCTAGTCGTGTTTGTATCTTTTCTTTTCAGCTTAAGAGATTTCAGTCTATTCGTCTGCTGCTTTGAAGGAGGACCCACTAGTAGCAGACGCGACATAACATAGGATAAAAGTTCTTCGCGATGAGAGAATGTGAAGTCCAAGTGAGCATACTCAAACTCACTGTATGAAACGTCGACTCCTGCATCTTTCATCAACTTGTAGTGCATTCTCACCATAGACAGCTTGATCACCTTGTCCTTCCTTCCAGCAACAAGATCAACAGGAACGTCAATAAACCCATAGTACTCCCCCAAATCCAACGGCTCTGGGGTACCATAAACTGCCATGTTGGAGGCTGCATTACCATAATCAAACATTACGAACTTCTTTGAGTGCTTCATCTGTGCCAGATGAAGTGCCACCCGAAATGCAACACCTGGCATGTCGTTCATATTGTAGTGTGGCAAACCTAAGACACCAACCCAGTTTGAACTATCCCCACCAACGACATAGCTCATGAGGGTCTGTACCAGCCCCCCAACTGCAGGTAAGTTGTGGAAGTCGCGGGCCAACTTATTCAGCAGCATACGGAAAAATCTTGTGGGGATGTAGAAAGCAGGCACAAAAGGTGCTAAGACAGGAGCAAGAAAAAGAAACAGGTATTCTACCATCGAGAACATGAAGGTGGAATCATGGTGGAAGCCAGCTGGTGAGAGTAGGATCATCCGAGAGAGTCTATGGGGCTTTTCCTCAATCTGACGTGTTATGACATACATCAACATACCAGCTCCTCCCAGGCTGTGACAAATTGCACAAATTTTATAAGGTTGATCAGTGTTATTATCTTCCTCCAGATCAGATTGGTTAGACTTTAATTCAGAAATTTTAATTTCGTGCATCTTCTCTAGCATTGCTGGTATGTCTTCAGTCCCATGCTCATTGATTGAGTAAGTCCAATATCTGCACCAATTCAGTATAATTAGGAATGTTAAATAACAAAAAATAATAAATACACAGGTTACACTTGCACTAATGATCTAAAATATGTTAATGAGCTCCAATAATTTGCAGATTTAAGGAACCAAAAACTGCCCCATGATGCAGAAAGGATAATTATAATATTAAGTATTATCTTGAGGAAAGTCCTCTTTTGGTAGAAATAAATGAAAAATAGCAACTTCAAATAATTGTGCCTGATAATAAATATTTGAAACGTGCACATTGGCTTGTTACTTAGAGACAGAAATAAAGACTACGTATATTACACAAAATATGTTACCAAAGGAGTGTCTGATAATAATATTTGAAACTTGCCCACTGGCTTGTTACTTATAGACAGAAATAAAGACTACGTATATTATATAAAATATGTTGCCAAATGAAATTGATTACTTTCTGCTATTTTGACAAATCTTCTCATACAAAATATGTTGAATCTATTCGTAGTTTTTCTACAATGAATCACCATGAGATGATAGAAACATAATTATATCCACATTGTCCAACTTGAATTTATTGGTTCTAAAAACTGTTTTACACCATTTATCGTTCCAGCGCCAACTTCTAGCTTGCAACATCATAAATCATTTAGCGATTCATTGACTTCAAATGTTTAACAAAAGTATAAGAATTAACTTCTCCACGGACCATAACAATTGTTTCTTAATGAAGTCAATAACAATGTCAAAAAATTGCCCAAATTCTATTAACTTATTGCAGCCAACCGCCAACACATTGATTTATTTTAATGTAGGTGGCCTTAAGAAAATATTAGCATCTGTGTTGAGCCAAGAGATTGTGCAGACATTTAATGAAATACATAAAAAAATGAAATACGTAAAACGGGTCTAGCATTAGCTAGCTTAAATATATATAAAGGAGCTCTTAGAGAACACAAATTAATTGTTTACTTACCACCTTAAAGTCAATGTGTTAGAAGGATCAGTAGATTTTGAAGAATAGAAGAAGTATATTTTTGGAAATGAAAGAGAAACTTCTCCAATAATATACTATAAGATAATATAATATAACAATAGAGGTATGAAATTTAAACAAAAGGAGTAAAAAACAAAAAAAAGATATATTATGAAAACTGACATGCTATGAGAGCATAGAGAATACTTTTCATTCATTGAAAAATGTATAAACATGATATATATTGTTCCAATTACACAAAAAAATCTGTTTCCCGAGAAAAAAAAGAATCAATCTACAACACTAGAATCTGTCATTTTATTTTACTTTTCCCAGTAGCCCTTTTCTGGAAGGGGCATTCTGAGTCTAGGACAGGTATCTCATTCCTGAAACCTCAATAACAATTGCAAGTATACAAGGTTTAAGAATCTGAACATCAGCAGAGGATCAGGGTGGCTTTCTATTGTCATAAAATGGATTAGTCTAGAAAAGATACATGCACTGGCATTAAACAGTCCTTAAGGATGCCTTGACAGAAGACTTGAAAGCATTACTTGCCAAGGATCCTAGTAGCATTGAATTGGGCACTACCAAAAACATTAGTAGCATATTTTATTACAATTAATGATTTATAATCACAAAAACAAACAGCACGTCTCAATTTTTTATTACTAGCTGTGAGATAACAATTTCAATCACTGCACCAAACATCAAAACCAGGCATAAAAGTTTGACTCTGTGGTCTTTAGAACATCAGTAACATTGATCTTTAGGACCTTATTTCAGAGAAGCTTAGATTATATTTCAACAGCCCTAGTCAACTTGAATAAGATGTCAATCTTTGGCTGATTGGTATCCATCTGAACACTGTGTCTTTCTAATTCCAACCAATCTATATGTTAAAATGGTCCTGATAGATCTACCGGAGTCAGTAAGTTAATTTATTATCATGTTTGGAATGCCAGATTCTTCTTTATTTTCACTTCTGTCGTTGATATTTGGCCAAAATATTTGCCTTCAGAGTTTAGAGAGGATATATTGGATTGAAGTGTTCAAAAGGATGTAAAATTATATGAAGGAATCCATTTGGGATGTACAAGTTGGTGTTGACAGCCTGTAGAGATAACTGTGAGTCACATAGTCATCTCTTCTTTTCTTGCCTGCATATCTCCCGAGATTGGTCTTCTCTTGACTAAATGCAACATATTTTAGAAAGGAGGTGACTCTCAACAACTTCTCAAAGTGCAAACTGAAAAAAGGAAGGACTTTAAGTATCTTGTACCCAAGTTTCTGTTTGTTACAGCTGTTAAACCTATTTGACAAGAGTGAAATCATCGAACATATAGGAAGTCCTACATAGATGTTTATCTCCTCAAAATTCATTCTTAATGTTGTCAACTGCAGAACTATTTTATTGGCAGAAGTTCCACAAACCATGACTAATTTGTGGTTTGAGTAGAAGCAGGATCTACCCTTATCCATCTTTAAGTTCCAGAAGATCCCCTTTGAAGGATTTTCCTTGAGTTGTTATGTAAGACCTCGTTGAATGATTTTATGAGGGTGATTCCACATATGACATATCTTGATCAATATTTCTCAAGTTAATTAGAATTGCACCTCCCCCCCACCCCCCAAAAGAAAAGAAACAAGAAAAGAATATACCGAAAAAACCAACGAAAAACAAGCAAGCAAACAAACAAACAATGGTGGAGACCTTAGGTGGAAAACGAGATATAAAGCCTATAAACAAATGTAACTACCGAACATATCAAATGAACAATCAAATGGGGCAACTAAATATAAAACACAAAACAGGTCAAATACATGTCTCCTATAAAATGACGCTTCAATGTATTTTGTTCTCTACACACTTGCTAATAAAAGTTAGAAGTGTATTTTATGTGACCATCTCAGTTCATAAATTGTAACCATTGTATGGATGATGTTATTTATTGATTAGCATGCTAGAAGAAGATGAAGAATATATCTCAGTCCACAATATCTAAAGTAAAATAGAATGATCTCAAGCATCTTACAAAATTATGAAGTTAGCCACTTACTGCCGCGATGAGATATTTTTGTCGACATGTTCTCTCGAAACCAAGCCACGAAAATTTCCCAGAAAAACATCATACCCTGAAAAAGGGAGGAGAAAACCAGTTACAGAATCACTGAGTTCTATTCTCAAAAGTCCATGGACCACGAGCGAGCACATTGACAGTACAGATGCATTTTCCACAAACCTTGATCAAAGGCTGCAAATGCTGGAGAACCAACAACCCCATTGGACACCCAACTGTAAAATCAGCTACTAGTGTAAAGAAATTGTGATGCAATCAAACCATTTAACAAAATCAAGAATCACAAGATGAGAACAGGATCATCAAGTGCTGCCTCACTACCATATAATACCAATGAAGCAGGATAATCCAATCAAGAAAGGAAAGAAAATTGACTAAGGAAACAATGTTGAAATATGAAATACATAACTGCCAGATGCAAGTATAAACTATCAATAAAATATGAGAAACCAATAAGCAAATCAAGATTCCATTGATAGTATAAACTATCAATAAAATATGAATTCTCAAAGTTTAATTAATCATTACAGAGTCCCACCTGAGACATGTGTATACCATTGTTGTAGCCGTACATCACCATAATGGTCAAATTGTAAACTAGATACTAGTAATTGCAACTCCTGGTTGTTTTTGTTTTATTATGTATATCATATACGGTCCAAAAATGCCTAACAACTCTCAATGGTGTCTCAAAATGATGTTAGTCACCATCAGTTTAGCATGACAATTGATATCTTTTTCTTTGATTTTGCTTAGCCAGAGTGTATCTTCATATCAGCTATGATAAGTCTTCTGTTATCTGTTCATTGTTTTCCCAAATTAAGAAAATTAGTCATTTATCATTCCACAGCCATGTAAATAATGCGAGAATAATCAGGGATTCAAACATCAGGAGTAATTATCAAGTTACTATGAAATCAGACAGAGGAAGTCTGAACCATCAGAAACCAGAAGGGGAACAGATTGAATTCGTCAAATGAATTTATCCAGCAAATCTGTGATGCAGGAGGGATGATGAGAAAAAGAACCTGTCCAGGAAACCTAAAAAGAAACTACACAAATGCCTTGGAGGTTCAGGCAAGGAGTTGGACAGAGAGTAACCAGATTTCCCAAAGTTGCAATGGAGAATATTTTGGGGCTACTTTACCTGAACTGTTTTACTTGGGGGTTTGGGAACGAAGAAATGCATATTATTCTGAGCTTCTTTTCCTTTTCTGTCCCCCTAAAATGGACAGCGGTGTCCATCCGTCAAATCCTAGTGATGCAGCCAGATGGATTAGGAAAAGTGAGTATTGTGATATTCAGACCACATATTGCATCTTTTATATTTTCTGGTCAGAAAAATTTATCTTTAGCAACACAGCAGATTTT
>JACGDI010005785.1:308783-375000 GCA_014898725.1 Jacaranda copaia
CCCCCCCCCCTCCCTTTTTGGTTTTTGCTTATAACCTTCATAGCCAGAATAAAATTAAAAAACAAAAACCTAGTGGACAAAATTTATTCGCAGAAAATGCTCTTAGATTATATAGCAACTGGAAGCAGAAGAGTTAAAGAATCAAGAACTCCTACAGGAAATCATTTTCGTTTCAACATCAATCTGAAAATTATACATATTAGCAGAATTAGCTTCAGATAATAAAGGAGCCCTTGATGTAACTGTATCCAGATTTGCAAATCTTAACCAACACCAGTAGTATCTTGGCAATTTCTACGCCAGAGCTAACACTTTATAACCTTCAGTGCATGCCATTACATGTCCAATGTGACCCACACCTTATCTAGGTCCAACTTGTTGGGAGGGGATTCCACTGTCTGACAGCTAGATTAATTCCCTAGGACTAAGCAGGAAGGAAAATACACAGATAAATGGCATACATCATTCCCAAAACGCTTCCTCGAATTTATGGCTGACCTGTATATGTATTGTACTAGCAAGTCCAAGCTGGTAATATAAGATTGACGTTGGAACTTTTGACTTGCCAGGATGTAAATGTGGCGGTAAGAACATCCAAACCAATTTTAAGAGCGGACACAGCTATAGAACAGAATTAAAAAAGCGTTTGCAAATGGTCTACCCTATAACATGACAGAAACCTTAGGGGAACTTTTAATGTAAATAACAGTGCCACTTTGCAATAGGGGTCATTCATCAAAATGGCCTTAAAATTTCTGCCATTAACTAGAGGAGAGAGAAGTAGAATGATTGGAAACAAGTTTTTCACATTAGAACCAAATTTGCACTACAACTGATTAAACTCACCCCATGGATGAATCTAGTATTCCATGTTGCAGATAAACAACTTTCCGTGAATCTCTCCTGCAATCAAGTTACAAGCATCAACGTGCATACAATTGATAGGTCAACTTATAATTTGCCATGTCAGCAAAATTTCAAGGTAATGCATTACTCTAAAAAGAGAACTAGGCAACAACTCTGATGATTGGCACACACCTTGGTATCCTTTCCAGAAGAAGTACATAACCATCGGCTGTAACCACACGGATAGCTTCATAAGGGTACCTAGAAAGAGAAGACATTTAAAAGCCAACTTGAATAAGCAGATTGACACATAAGTGACACACCAAGTTCAAGGATGAGCCTAAATGTGTTAATAGATCGCTAAAGAGTTTAAAAGGAGAGAGGAAGGGGGGGAGCCACTCAATGCCAGGCACATTTGAATTCAATTTTTGAAATGAAAAAGATGCCAAGCTGCATGTATACACCAAAATCTGGCCTTTTTTTATGGAAGAGCCAGACCAGTAAAAAATAAAGTTCCAAAAATCACAAAACCTCATAAAGCAGCTCAAGTTCTGAATTTTGCAAGAACTAACCAGACAATATTAGTCCCAAAAACCAAGACAAAAAATATGTTTTCCTCCTTAGAAGGCATCAAAATTTCATCAAAAACCAAGTAGCTTGAAATTTATAAACATAAATATTTTCAGCGTACTACGGCGAAACAAGAGCATCAACACATGGCATCATATATCCTTACAATATTACACTGTCCATAAAAGCATATTGGAGAAATGAGCTCAGAGGAGATGAGATTAAATCAAAGTTCCCATACCCAAGCTCTCTTATGACATCTTGACATGTCCTAGCATCTGTATTAAGAGAACTGTAGAAAGTCGCTTTGCTTTCTGCGGGAGTTGGATCATTATCTGATAGAACAGAAGTAGAAACAGAAGTGACCAAACCCTCTGGAGGAATATCTTTATGACCACTGCTTCCGGAAGACAACCATCGGAATACTTTTCTAATCGTGTCTGCCGGTGCGAGAAGACAGTGGGCTGCCTTGTGAACAACATCAAATACAGATTCTATGAAGATCTCAATTGCTAGGTGGAGATCCTGAAAACAGAAAGTAAGGTTCTTCTGGTATGTGCATACTTTAGTTACATTAATGCAATCTATAGATTATGCTAAGGTTCTTCTAGTATGTACATACTTTAGTTACATTAATGCAATCTATAGATTATGCTAGGGTTCTTCTAGTATGTACATACTTTAGTTACATTAATGCAATCTAGAGATTATGCAGTCTCCCTACGGACTTTTTTGGCATATTTCATTCTCCCATGCGTACTGCTGTGTTGGCACATATAGATTCCCTTTCTTCAAGTCATGGTCCTATGTTTAAAAACATTTCATGCATTCATTCTTGCTTACATCATTTCTTATTTCATTCACGTCATTTATTTCTTTTCTTGGTCAGTTAGGGATTTTCAGGGGAAATAGGGGGAGAAAGGAGGCATCTGTCAATCCATTAACAGATGGTTTAGATTTCACATTTCCTTTGATTTTTCACCAATGAATTGTTTAATCATGCAGAGGATAATCTCCAACAAAGTGCAGTTAAAGAATAGGCATCGCTGACAACAGTGGTCCACTACAGAAAGGGTTAGATTCTGTAATGGGATATTTCTTTCTCAGTCACCAAAGATGGCTAGAATATGGTCCCATCATCATCTTCATCTTGATATAAGAGGATGGAAGTGAACATGGAAACAAACCTCAACAACACCACGTCTGCGATCAGTGGCCCGCTGAACAAAATTGTCCCTGAGGGTTTGCAGTCTTCTAGGAGAATGTACAGTTGAAGAACAGAGGTTTCCTGACTTAGTAGGAGCTCTAGGAGCTGTATGAGAAGTAAAGAAATAAAGTGGAATGCCCAGAAGGAGTTTCACAGGAAACAGAATCCATGAAATTACACATCTGATCCAATATATCCGACCTCTATTGAACTTGGTGAAACTGCTTTCTCTCGAAACTCGGGAACTTTGTGACAAAGGAGACCCAGGATAAATATCAGTGTCTTCTCCATCAGATGAACAATCTACAGTTGAGGAAGTATCAGAATCAATGGAGAGTTCATGAATGAACTGATTGAAAGATGATACCCCACTGCATCATCAAGCAGAAAAATATTACAAACCAAATTTCATGTCAAAGAGGAACATTGGAAGCATAATTTATGTAGACCAAGAACAGGAGAGAGAACAGAGTTAATGAGAAGTTTCCAACTGAGAAATAAATCGTTGTATCTTCTAAGTTCAGTGAATTTTACAAATTCCTGTTGCTAATGCTATTTGTTTCACTGTTAAGCCTAGAAAGTCCAGAGAGTTGGGGTTGTAGAATTATCTTCGCCTGGAGTGTGCATATTAGCAAAGTAATTTAGACAGTTTCCAGTAGAACCTAATTATCAGTATAATTTTATTTGTTAATTATCAATGTCTATAAAATGAAGCAGACACACAAATAGAACTGTGGAGATTCAGCTCATGTCTTTGGATCTTCATCCATCTTTTGTTATTTATACAGTGAAACACAGGTCAAAGTGGATCCTCTTTTTTACTTTATTTATGAAGGGCCATCTTGAAAATTAAATCGCAAATCCACAATCGTTTAAATCCTTTTTATTACATTATTTCATGAAACTTTGCATTGATCTCTTCCCCTGGGTTTAGTTTCCCAAGCTTTAACTAGTTCAAAAACATTTCAACCGATGCTCACACAATTTATCGTCAACGAGAGCCACTTCAACCAACTCACCAACAAACATATTAGCTTCTTTTATTATTTTACCATAAATATACATACATATTTCTTTACTTCTTGTGCAGAAAGAACAAAATGAAAAAGAACAACTTTACCCACATTTCGCTTGCAACACACTGTCATGCAATAACACAAGTATGCATATATAAATGCTTGAAAATTTAGGATGCGGCAGGGGAACAATATAAACGAAGGGAAGAAAGAGAGGGGGGGTGGGGGGTAGGGGGTGACCACACCATAATGAAAATGAAAGATTGGGTTTTTAGTAGAAGAGGATTCATGGTTTAACTTATAGTCAGGTCGGCCAAAACATTGAAATTTTTCAAAAGACTGCTAAACATTTCACATTTCCCATGATCATCTAAAACCAAGAGATTAAAAATTGCATTTTTAGTAAAACAGGATTCATTATCTAATTTTATTTCCGGCTTCTTAACCCCCCCAAAACTGGCATCTTTCAGTTCAATTCCTATGCTTTCAACATTGAAGATGAAAAGTCACTAATTCCCACATTTCCACTAACCTAATACTACAATTCAATTCATTAGAAAAGAGAAGCCCTTCTGTTCCATTTCCAGATTGCAAAATGGAGACCAAGGCTTAAAAAAGAAGGTGAAGCCCCAAGAATTCGTGGTTGGTTAAGGACAACTACAGCGTATCAGGGAATCAAGTCTAGATAGATCTTTATATTGTGGCTTTTTGTAGTAATAGAATTGTTAACTTTTTCGCTTGCATACATATCATATGTCAGTGGTTTAATATGGAAGCCAGTTGATTCTCCCAGAAATAGATATTTCCCTGTTTGATACTCGATATAGCACATATTAGTTGTTCACTTCCGTGATGCTTCTGATATCTCCATGTTTTCGATCTTCAGACGTCAACATTATAATGAAACAAATTCTTTATTCTTTTAATACCGAGGAAAACAATCATAGTTACAAAACATTCAATAATTAGATATTGTGAATTCCCTAAAGATGTTATATGGAAAGAAATGAAGACCTACTTCTCCATCCAGCGTGGAAGTCGGGGTCCACGGAAAGTTGGCCTAAGCTCCCAACCATGAATGCCTTCAAGAATAGAAGCCTTTCCAGGCAAGATAGCCAATAACATTGCTGACACTCCATTTATTAATCTTACAACATTGTGCAATGATTCATAAGTGAACGTCTTCACTGACCTGCCAATTTATATCCACAGGGAAAAGATTAAAATTCTAATATAGTTGGTGTATTGTATTCCTTAACGCATATACATCTTCTAAAGGAGAACAAGTGGTCCAGACGAGGAATCATCACATAATTTGTGGAAGCTTGAGAATCACTTCCTTAGGGTGGTCAAATGTCAACATCTCATATAGCTGTGTGTAACAAGTTCAAAAATATGAAATCAACTTCTATTAGTTTGCAGTTGAACCAATTGCAACACCTTTACACAACCTCACATTCACTAAGAGGCCAGATATCTCATGCACAATGTAGCACCTCTTCGCACTTGTAAATTATTAGTTAGTGTAGCATTGATCATGTCCTTGTATGCTTCTCCTCCACTTGTCCAAGTAGGTTAAATTAAGAATTACAACTTCGCTCAGAATTTGTCAGCTCACAATGCTTATTTTGATTAACAAGAATTTGTTATTCATCAAGTGAAGTTACAAACAGAGCCTTGTCCCAAAGAGAGAATTTAGCAGATCAAGATGATAATAGACCCTGGTTTCCATTCAAGAAGAGAAAAGGAAAGCAAAAACCAAAAGACCTTACTTCTTTTAGTTCTTCCAAACATGCAATTGGAAAAGGCACAAGTAGGATCCACTCAAGCCCAGACCTCACAGGGGTACAGAAAACTGAAATCCAAAACGGGGAGCATTACCATGCTTTTTCTTTTGTCTCACGACATATATGCCCACATTTCAATATATGGCAAACAAGTTTCTCAGCCCCATTTCCTGTAAGGTTTCAGAGAACAAGACGATTGTCTCGACGACAGATTTTTCAGCCTTTCAGTGAGAACAGCATAATGAACATTTACAAGGGAATGTTTGATGCTGGGATGGCACAAAAGCAAACTTGAAAATTAGCTCCCCTCTGTATGATGTTGGTCATTTGGAGGCATGGAAAGGGTAGATCTTGGGTAAGTTCGAGAGTTCAATTTTGCAGAGAAAGATCACTTGTGCTTAGTGTATTTTGATTTGTAGCGCACAGAAAATTCCAACTTCTTTGGAGAATTTCATTTAAGACAGGTTTCTTCATTGTCTTCTTTTCATAATCATCTGATCATTCCCTTCCATTTAGTGAATATAAAACTGCTCCATCAAATATGCACCAACAATGTTTCCTAAAAAGGATTAAACAAAAGCATTTTTGGTTTTCCAAGAGGTCACATGCCATAGAAATACAAAAACATTTTCAAAGTTCCCTAAGAACATATCCGTCATTGACATATTGACGTCCCATCCGCACAAACATGGAGTTTCCAATAAGCACAATAAAAAGATGAAAATTTTAAGATAAACATTTTTGTTTTACCCCAAAAACTAATGGATAAGAATCTTCACCCATAACATCAAACATAATATTTGCAAGAGAACATTATCCAAGGGATCTTAACAAGGAAGGAAATAGAGCATTAAAACATGGACAGATAGTATTACCAAACCATATTCTCCAAAATTCATGCAGAAACAGGCCATGACTTTTTATCCTGTCTCTTTTACTAAACTATTAAGTACTTAAATTCCCAATTATTCTGACAAGTGTCCACCTAACTAAGTGTTTCTTCTAGAGTTTCAAAAAGATACTAGTCAATTTTGTTAAAAGGAATTAAAACCATTCCTTGGTTCATAACTTTTTACTACTTCACAGTTTCCATATCGTTCCCCCAAATGCACCCAAATAGCCCTATTATTCATACTTTTTCCCCTTGGAGGTATCAAAATCTATTCAAAATGCTCTTTTAAGATAGATTATCATCCAGAAAATTGTTTAAAAATTGAAAACAGTTATAGAAACTCAAATTATACAGCCTTTCCTTTGTGTTCGTCTTGAGATCATAATGCAAAAGGTTTTCCCCAGCATTTTTTCCTCAGCAATAGCCTAGTCCAGACTGGAAAAATAAGAATATAAGTGGGAGTGATCCATTTGTAACTACACATGAAACAGGAACCAAACTCTTTTTTCTTTTGTTTGTTTATTTTCCTTATTCCATAACTGCTTCTAAATATTCTACCTTGTTTCCAAAAATGCAAGGGCCCCATGATTCACTTTCCCCCTTACAAATATCAAAATCTAATCCTTATACACTTCCAGGATAGGTTATCATCCTGGAAATTGTTTAAAAATGAACATAGTAGTAGCAATATAAATTATACGCTATTTCTTTTGTGTTTTTC
This sequence comes from Jacaranda copaia, assembly GCA_014898725.1. NCBI lineage: Eukaryota > Viridiplantae > Streptophyta > Magnoliopsida > Lamiales > Bignoniaceae > Jacaranda > Jacaranda copaia. The sequence goes on from JACGDI010005785.1 coordinate 315,823, forward strand.
TTGAGATCTTAGTGCAAAGAGTTTCTCCAGCATTATTTTCTTCATCAATAATCTAATCCAAAAAAGGAATACAAAAGATAGCGGTCCACTTGCAACTACACATGAAACAAGAAATCGAAATGCATTCCACTACTCCTTTTTTCTTTTGGGTTGATTTTCCTTACTAAAATGCAATCCAAAGGAAGTATCACACAGTATGAAAATAGTATTAAGTTTTACAACAAAAATTGATGAGTGCCATCGTAGCAGCATACATTGAGTGGCAGAAAATTTATATTGTTTATAATTTGGTGCAATATACTTATCTAGCAATTCAGGTTAACTATTTTCTCTCAGCAAGGGTAGATGTAATAATTGCACATTGTGATGGAATCTCATTTAAGGGAATATAGCCTATAGGCCTGGTCATGGAAAAATGGTACTAAAGCCTATCTTAAGAGTATGTTGCATGCTTCCTCATATGGATACTGGAACCTGTCTTGGATTATTTAAGGTTAGCACGACAAGGATATTGTCTGTCCATTGGTGTAATTCTAGGTCTCCACATTGGTTAAAAGAAGAAATTTGAATTGGTTTATAAATAGGTGTCAATATGTTCCATCAACAACTCACATTAACAATTTTCACAAAGCAAAAATGAGTGAGAAGTAGAACTATCACTTGCAACCCCAATCTCAAAGGCCTAGGACATCCAAGTGGTATTAGGATGGACCTCAAGCTACTATCAGCACAGAAGTCCAAGCCAAATGTATATTGGTGACATCTTATATTGTAGAAGGAAATCAGGAGGATGTCACATCTCCCACAAGAGTAAGAATATTGTCCCACATTGGTTGATGGAGAAATGGGGGCTTACAAATTGATGCAATTCTCTAATAACTCAGTTCAATTATTTTCAAAAAGTAGGGCCAGGTGCCAAATTGTTACTCGAAAAACTCATTATGAGGACCCCATTCTCATAGACCAGGGCACGACAACCTACTCCATAGAGAAAGAATAATTTCATTCCTCCATTGGTTTCCAACTTAGCACAAGCTTTGTTGAAGAACATCACAAATATTCCTTAATTTTTGCAAAGGTAAACTTCTTGAAAAAAGTAGCACTATTGAATAAAAACTAATATTTTTCAAATTTTTATCCAAAGAATATCATGATCAAGTCACTGTAAGCATTAGTCTGTTCATTCATGAGATATCTTCCATGACAAAAGTTTTAGCCATTCAACAATGGACATAATATAATGTGTTGGTATAATCCGTTGGGATGTGCCAGAAATTCAATCTGCTCAACAAACTAATAACACTAGCTCACCTTAATTAAGCCCCTAAGAAAAAACAGAAATGATGGCCAACCCAATGACTCACTAGTAGTTTTCTCATACAGTAAGCGAAACCCTGTTATCTATTCAAAGAAATTCTCCAAACCCATAGCAATGTCCATGTAAATCCCTCCAAAGAAATAAGCTAACTACCATATCGGCTATTCTCTTGCAACCTACGAACAACACTCCTCAAAGGAAAAGAGCCAATCTGCCAACTTGATAGGTAACTACTCAATCAAATTATAATCACCAGCATAACCAAACATCTCCATATTAAGCAAAACTAGAAATAAGAGATCAAATACGTGCGCAAAATTATACAAAGAGGGAAAAAGTAAGACGACTCACTCTTTTGTGACGGCCAGAACATTGTCAACAGCCCTCTGCATTGCAGCCCGGGTTCTGCTACTCCTTTTTTTTTTATTTCTTTTATTTTCTATGCCTTTGAACCCCAAAGTAGTACAGGGTATATATTGTTCGGATCAGATTTTAACTTATATATTAACAAATACTAAACAGGAAAAACTGAGAAAATTGTTATGGAAGGAGAATACGAATTGAAAAGACGAGAGAAGTCTGGAATCCGACAAACCATAGAAGAATTGCGCTTGCAACGCCGATTCTTGTCGTCCTGGTTAAGGCAAATGGTCGGTTGCTTTTGGAATCGGGTCGATGCCCGCAGCATTATAATACTGTAAGGCATGCTTTTCGTTTATGTGGTGTCACGTACACTTTCTATTTTTCTGCTGACGTGGCCATCACGTACAGCGACCACATTTCTTCGCTCCATTTTCAATATTTTTACCTTATAAATACAAAGTCTTGGCTTGATTATAAATTGGAGCATTTTATCAAAATATTTTAACAAAATAATTTTTAAAAAGTGGAATTAAAAAATATGATAGTTGTTTGATTGTATTTTGAATGGTAAGTGGATAAAGTTTTAGGACAAAATTGTTTATTTAATTGTATTTTGGAAGAGAATAACATATTACATTAATAACTTTTTTGTTTAGTTGATAGGATGAAATTAATATTTTAAAATTATTTATGTATGTACATATATAAATTGGGCAGGAAAGACAAAAAAAGAGAAGGCTACATTAGAGAATAAGTAGGAAATGAATTGAACAATTACTTTAGTTTTGGATGTGTTTTGAGAGTAGGGCTAGAGATAAGGATAGCAATGGGTTCAGGTAAGACCTGTACCCATCTCGAAACCAACCCCCCTCGGAGCATATTTTGAAAGCATAAAAGGGTCTTGGGATGAGTTTTGGGTTTTAATATTTAAATCGGACCCACCCCAAATCTATCCCCACTAGATATTATATGTATTAATTTTATTTATTATGTGTATATTTTATATGGTGTGTATTCATATATATATATATATATTAAAAAATATAAATATTACATATATGTTTTATATAAAAATAATAATATTGATTAGGTTGAAAGTCGTTTATAGTGAAAAGAGTAGTGTTTGGGCAAATTCAACAAGGGAGGTCAAATGATCCAATTGCTATTCTTCTTGAGGTTTGAGATTTGTAATAGCAACACATGTTAAACTAGCTGAGGTGCCCCCGGCGAAGGAACTCCGACGCTCAAATTAATTCTGATTGAGATATAATAAGAGATTATAATGTATTTGGTATTACTTGGAGTGTGGTTGGTTATGAGGTATTTATAACCTTCTCCCGATATATAATTAGTCGAAGGTGCCTCTATCAGGTGTAGTAGGCTTTAGTCCTCGTTAGGGGGGTTAATGATCATTCTAGATCTTGGTACTATTCTAGGTGGCCCATCTCCTATTTTTTAGGATGAATAGTACCCTAGATAGGCGCCTCCCTATCAAAGGTGGTAGCAGAGTTGGTAGCAGAGACTGTACCAGCTATCACATGCCATTAATGCGGAGGTATCCTGCCTATCAGAACAATAAATACGGCAAGGATATGAATCAGTGTCAGAGTAAGCCACCTGATCGATAATAATCAAACAAATAGGACTAGTCGATCAGAGAGATAGTCGAATAAGCTAAATGGGTTGAAGCCTTCCATCGAACGTGGTTGATAATAGTATACTCGACTAGATGGTTATTGTCGAGTGATCTAGCCCAAAACTGATGTCGAGCCTTGTGCGTTAAGTGGGCCTATTAGACTGTCCCATATCTAAGTCCCCCTACTTGCGGTCCTGATTGAGCTTATCGACAAGCAGGAGCAGAGAGTAAATAAATAACTGAATGATAGTTTATAAGCAGTTATGGCGATTATGCACACTTGATTAGGGTGCTGCCCACTCGACCAGGGTTTTTGAATATTTAATCAGAATTTTTGAATTCTCGATCAGGGTTTGTGGTTGTTCTACTGCATTTAATGCGTTGATTACTTTACAGAATACAAAGCATGACGGGGTAGGGTGCAATTATAACTACCGCTTAGGTTCCTACACTCTGATGTCTATAAATATATGGGATATAGGTATCCATTTGCACTTTTGTTGAAATTGTATCTAGTCGAGTTCCTATTTTTGAAGTTCTCCAAACCTTTCTTGCGCTTAGAGTTTACAGGATATCTACTGTAAGTTGCTATGCCCATTTAATCTTTTTCTTCCTTTTCTTTTATGAAAATGTCTAGCAATTCAAATAATGAGGACATTAGGTTTGAGAGTGTAGCGTCTCAAGGGGGGATTGGGTTTGGAAGTGTGTCTGATGCAACCCATGAGAGTGGTTTAGATAATTCGTCGAGCAATAGCTCGAGTAGTTCAAGGGCAAAAAGGGCTATTTTTGGGGGTAAAGTTGGCTTAAGTGATTTTTTGGCATCCCAAGGTCGATTGTTTACATCAGACCACTATACAGAAATAACTTCCAAAATATCCCCTGCCGACTTAGTGCGAATTAGGGAGATGTATTATGTCCCTAAGGAACATGAGTTGTTGGCGTTAGGGACTCAGGATTGAATGCATTAACCTCCTAGGGGATGCATAACGGTGTTTGAGGAAGGGTTAAGGTGTGGCCTTAGGTTCCCTCTTGCCCAAGCGATAGTCGACCTCCTGGTAGGTGTAAAAGTTTGTATAACCCAATTGCTCCCCAACTGTTTTGCCACCCTTTATAGTTTTGCGGTGTTAATGCATCTATATAACTAGTCTACCTCCTTTGTTAACTTTTTCAATTTATTCCATTTACGCATGTCATGGAAGTCGGGTAGTACAAAAGAGTCTAGTTTTTATTACTGGACCGCTCGACCTCATCAAAAATTCTTAGTAACCTTTGTTTCTTCGTATAGATAAGATTGGAAAAAATATTTTTTCTTTGTTCAGGGGGCCAAAGGATTTCGCCATTCCTAGGGGCTGATGGAGGAGGCCAATGGAGATGCTGGGGAATCAGACACCTAGTTGGCCTAATACCTTTATCAGGGATTTGATCAAATTTGGGCATCTGGAAGCCTCAGTTCTGATTGAAGATAGGTGTCTAGTATTAGCTGGCTTATCGCCAACCCAACTCGACCTACTTGCGGGCAATCAACTAGGTAGAGATTCTTGTCGATCATGTTAATTGTGATTACTACTCTTTTTGCTCAATTCTAATGCCTGTTTATTTTGTTTATGTTTGTAGATTGCATAAAGATAATGGCCAAAAGAAAAATCAAAGCTCAAGCTTAGGCTTTGAGAAATGAGGAATGCTGTCGAGCTGTTGCTGCTCGATGAGAGGCTTTTACCGTAGAGCTAGCCGCCTTGACACGATCAACCTCAGCTTCTGCAGTTCCGCAAATCAAACAGGCACCCAAGCCCTAATTCGCTCATCAAGAGAAGCTCGTACAAAGTAGCCCTATAGGTTGGGGCAAAAGGTAGATTGCTGAACAGGGAGACTCGACGTCGAAGAGGGTCACAGGTAACAAGGGAAAAAAGAAAATGGTGACAGGCTACAACCTATTTAGAAAACCTAGCGATGGAGTGCTATTCCAACTCTCTTGGCTATCACCACCTTGCTTTGCGACCGACCTCACCCACAAAATAACCAATTCGACCTACATTCTCCAGGGAGGAATGATAGGCGGCAATGCCCTAAAATAGTTGACCTTAGGGCTTTTCTTACCCAACCAACAAAAACTGATGAACCTTAGTTAGGTTAGGGTTCTCCAGGGATTGGCCTACTACTGTAATATGGTAAGCATGAGGTTGACAACTTTTTTTCAAATTTTTTTTCTGTAGTTGTACTGTGGATTGACATTCTCATGTTATAGGTGGGCCAAATAGGCTACAATATCTTTCGTCGATTGGAGCTAGCATTGGCATATTGGGAGGAGTTGTACAAGGGAGGGGATATGGAAACCCTTAAGGTGCAGCTCGAGTCTTCCCAACTTCAGGTCAAGCAGCTGACCAAACAGGTGGCCGAGCTTAAAGAACAGTTGAACTCCAAAGATCAACAGCTGGTTTAGGCCATTGAGGAGTGGAGTCAAATGGACTCAATAATCAAGAAGGCATACTTGGACCTGCAGGTGAGCTTCTCCTCTGGTTGAGCACAAGGTCATGCAGAGGCCATTGAGGAGGTGCGGGCGGCCTTCACTCGACACCTCCCTATAATGCGGTGTGAGGTAATGGAATAGTTTATCTTGAGCTCCACCTTTTAGTTATGAGTGTGATCATGTCACTTGATGATGCTTGCGAGGCATTCCACAGAGCTGTGAAGTAGCTCGAGTGCTTTAGTTATGCTTTCTAGCCCGATAACAAGAGCAAGATAAGCCCTACGTTGAATAACAATCTATAACCTTATCCAAATACTGAGGAGGGCAAGGTCGACCAGGCCCAAGAGAAAAAAACTGTGAACCATGCGCCTATGAGGTCGATATGAGGTTGGAGCAGTTGGCCAATGAATTTACATTTGCGGAAGTCCTTGTTGTCTAGTTTAGAGAAGAACAAGTAGATGTGTCATAGTACATTTTGCATTTGACCAACTTTATGAGCGAAGTTACAGGGCCTTCTCAACTACCTCGAGCCATTTTACCTCTTGCTTGCTTGCTGCCAAAGCTCGACTCAAACTGGCCTAAGGGCGACCGGTGGGATCCAGCTATAACTGATCTAAAAGCTTGCTACTGAATTAGTTTTCACAGTTTTTTGTTGTTGTTTTTATTTTTATTTTTGTGGAATTGTAACCAACTTCTCAATGAATGAAGGATGTTTTTCATTTCAATCTTGTTAAATTAAAGAAATCTCTTGAACCTTGTTAAGTGCAACTTTATTATCGTAGTAATGTGGGGAATGCCTAATAAAATAGTTGGTTATCACCATCATTATCAAGAAAATCTAACAATACTGTTGTCAATTTTATTTAATATTGACTGATGTATAGTAATTTGTTTTCACGACTGTGTTGTTGATTTTTATTATTGTACGATCAACTTATTAATCGACTATTTAGTCGATTATTTGATTTAGGCACAAAAGCCTAAGGTTTGTAGCTTATAGCTATTTAGGATCGATGTCATGGTTAATTTAAATTTTGGAAACTGATCGAATGGTGCAAAGCTGTTTCTTTGTCGACTATGAGGTCAATGCGAGTTTGGCAGCATGAATTGTTCATCTATTGACTATAGTGTTGACTAAGCACTTTAGTGGCAGCATAGAGCTACTTGTTCGTTGACTACAGGATTGACAGGGAACTTATGTGGCAGCATGAAGCTGCTTGAGTGGCAGTGAGGGGCTGCTTATTCATTGTCTACAGGGTTGACTAGGAACTTGGGTGGCAGCATGAAGCCACTTGAGTGGTAGCAAGGGGCTGTTTATTCGTCGACTACGGGGTTGACTAGGATCTTAATGCTTGCTGAATATGGATATAACAATGCCTGCAAATGGTAGCAATATTATTAGAACTTATTCAAGTTGGAGAACACAAAAACAATTATAATATAATTTTACATGCAAACTTTTCTTAGGTTGATGGCATTCCATGGGCAAAGGAGTTTCTCCCCTTCCATATTGGCTAGTCTATAGGCATTATGCTTTGATACTTTGACAACAGTGTATGGGTCTTCCAATTTTAGGTTGAGCTTTCCAACATTCTTTGAGACTTCCACCTTTTTGAAAATGAGGTCTCTAACCTTAAAATGGTGCAACTTGATTCCTTTATTATAGTTTTTGGCCATTCTCAACCTATAGCACTGTATCATGTCATAAGCTTCTTGCCTACGCTCGTCGATTATTTCAAGTCAAGTTGTCTCTCTAATGTGTTTTTGAGCAGATAGAAGTGAATGACTTGAGCCATGTGTTTAATTAGCTCTAAGGGGATGACTGCCTCAGACTATTAAATGAAACTGTAAGGGCTATAACTTGTTGCTATTCGGGGAGTTGTATTGTACGCCCATAGCACCCTGGGAGGTCGTCTGCCCAATTCGAGCCAGTATCTTGTATCCTAACTTTTAAATGGTTGAAAATCATTCTGTCGGTTACCTCTGTTTAGCCATTCAATTGAGGATTGCCTACTGAAGTGAAGTTTTATGCAATCCCCAAGGTTTTGTACTAACCTCTGGTGCTGTTGCTTTGGAATTGAGTGCCGTTATATGAAACAAGGACCTTAGGCAAACTAAAATAGTAGATGATGTTCTTTCAGATAAAACTCTTAATGGCTGCATCCGTTATCTTAGAAATAGCCTCAGCCTCGACCCATTTAGTAAAGTACTCAATCGTAATGATTATGAATTTTCATTGTCCAATTGACCTTGGTAGTGAGCTCAAAATGTCAATGCCCCACTGGTCAAAGCGCCAAGAAATTTGGACATTGATTATTGGCGTTGTGGGTTGGTGTGGCAAATTTGAATAGACTTAGCATGATGTATATTTTTATGCAAAATCCACTGAGTCTTTCAATAATATTAGCCAAAAGTATCCGTACCTGATTATTTTGTGGGTTAGGGATCTTCCTTCGAAATAGTTGCCACATATATCTACATGAATGTCCTGTAATACTTCTATAGCATGATCGGGATCCAGGCATCTCAATAGGGGTCTTGAAATTGACCTCTTATCCAATTGACCGTGCTTGTCGAGCATAAATCTAGTAGCTTGACCTCGAAAGCTTCAAGCCTCATTCCTATCCTTGGGGGCAGTGCCTTGGCTCAGATAGAGTTTGATTAGGTCCTACCAAAAAGGTGTAGTATTCTTAATGCTTGCTATCAAATTTTCCTTAAAAGGTTCAATTGATGGCCTATTAGCGACCAAAAATGTGATTTTTATGTCCCTCGTGCCCCTAGTCAAGTTGGCAAACTTCGACAAAGCATCCGCTCGCTCGTTCTTAGATCGAGGTACCTGATTGAGAGTGAACCTTTTAAATGACTGCTACAGCCTTTTCATCTTGACCAGGTACCGACTCATCATCTAGTTTTTAGCCTCAAAATTTCTGTCAACCTGCTCGGCTACTAGCTGGGAGTTTGTAATGGTGACTAGGTGCTCGACACCCCGATCGAGCACTATTCTCATTCTAACAAGAAAGGCTTTGTACTTTATCTCATTATTCATGGCTATATAATTTAGTTTTATTGCAAAATCGTATTCCTCTGCAGTTGGGGAACAGAGAGCAACTCCTACTCTTTCTCCAAATATGGTCGACGATCCATCAACATGCAAAATTCAAACAAGAGGGGCTTCATAATTCTTCTTGGGTAAGTCAACTTGCTAGGTAATGAAGTCAGCTAGAACTTGTGCTTTGATGGCTGTTCTTGGCTGAAAAATAATTTCAAACTTCCCAATTCGATGGCTCATTTGATTAGTCTTTTGAATGTGTCCAGCTTTGACAACACTTGCTTTAGTAGTTGGTTGGTCAGCATTATAATGGCATGAAACTGAAAGTATAGTCGTAGCTTTCGAGCCGCAGTTACCAATGCCAAGGAAAATTTCTTGATCTCTAAGTAATTATGCTTTAACCCTTGGAGTGAATTACTATAATAGTAAATCGATCGATGGCTACTATCTCTAGTTGAGACCAAGACTGAGCTAATCGATGTCTCAAAGACCACCAAATATATCTGAAGCACTTCTCTCAATTTAGGTTTTGCAAGCATGGGGGCGAGGCTAAGTACTGCTTCAACTCGACCAACGTCTGATCATACTGTTCATTCCATTGGAAACCTAACTTCTTAGCATTTCTGAGAATTTTAAAAAAGGGTAAACTTTTGTCGGCTAATCTTGCAATGAACCTCCCTAAGGCTATAATCCTCTCAACCAGCCTCTGAATGTCTCTAACTATTTGCGGAGAGGTGACATCAAGAATAACCTAAATTTTCTGTGGGTTTGCCTCAGTGCCTCATTGACTGACCATGTAGCCTAAACATTTACCTCTATGAACCCCGAATGTACACTTGTTTGGGTTCAGCTTCAGACCAAATGCTCTTAAGATTGTAAAAGTATGATTGAGGTCAAGTAAGTGGTCTCAGGCCTTTTTCATTTTTACAATCATATCATTGACGTATACCTCCATCAACTTCCCAATTTCATCTTTGAACATAAAATTAACCAGCCTTTGGTAAGTTGCTTCAACATTTTTCAATCCAAAAGGCATGATCAAAAAGCAGTAGACCCTATTAAGAACAACAAAGGAAGTTTTATCCCTATCCTCAGGAGCCATGAAAATTTGATGATAACCTTAAAATGCATCCATCATACTCAGCAACTCACAACTAGCAGTTAAATTAATTAATAAATCTATTCGAGGTAGGGGGTCAGGATCTTTAAGGAATGCTTTATTTAAATTCATGAAATTATTACACATTTTCTATTGTCCCTTATTCTTTAGGACGAGTACAACATTACAAATCCAAGAAAGATATTGAGTTTATATAATATAATCTGCATCTAGGAGTTTCCTAATCTCTTCCTTGATGATCAGCATCTTCTTGGCATTGAATGTCCTTGTCTTTCTATCTGATCAGTTTGTATGAGGGATTGACATTAAAGTGGTGCACAATGACATTAGGGTCAATTCCCTAGAGGTTGGATGCTCTCCATGCGAAGACATTAATATTCTAGGTGGGTGCCCATATCTGTTTTGATGTGGATTGTCTTATCCGGGTTTCCTTGTTCTAGTTTGATGATCTTAAATTCTCCGATGGGCTCTACCCTAGTGTCTTCCAACTTTTTTTTCTTACTAGCTTAGGTCTTCTCGAGTTTCGCTACAAGGGTGAACTTTGAGGTCTTCAATTGTGGTCAAGTCTTTTGCTTGCTTGACTCAATCGAGATGTTGTAACACCTCTAAGACTCCTTCATATTGCACAAAAGCTCCCTTATGCCCGCTGGGATTGGAAATTTGATATTCATGTGGTAGGTCGACACAATGGCACAAAAGTCATTGAGAGCGGGTCGACCTATTATGACGTTTTAGGAAAATGGGGCAACAACCACCAGATAGTTTACCATCAAAGTTCTTCTTTGAGGAGCCTCCCTAAATGGTGTTGACAGGTTGATAGATCTTTCCAAAATGATTTCTAACCCCTCAAATCCAACCAGCAAGGTTCACACAGGTTCAAATTTTAGCTAGCCCATATTCATTCTTTTCAAGGTAAAGAGGAAAATAATGTTGGCTAAGCTGCCATTATCAACTAGGACCTTACGTACTTCAAAGTTGGCAATCTCAAAAGAGACTACCATAGGAAAATTTGCTTTGTGGTCAATATTCCTACCTTCAAGGTGGGCCAAGTTACTGTCAGAAAATGATATGAGCTCAGCACTCGTCAATAGATGGAATATTGTTTCAACAAGCGAAGCTTTAGTTGACTCAAACCTCATTTGGGTTTGCCTTTGGGTAGATTTTGAGTCCCTCTAGTAGGACTTCCTGTAATCATGTCAATCACTCCTCAGATGGGTGGTTGATCCTTATGGGTGGATTTATTTCCTTTGTCCTCTCTTCTAGAGCTAACCAACCTTTCTTTAAGGGGAGTCCGATCAATTTTACCCTCTTTAACCTATGTGTCCACGGCTATATATTTCTTGAGATGGCCCTATTTGATTAGCCTCTCAATCTCATCTTGGAGGTTGAAGTACTCATTTGTGTCATACCTTTTTATTTGTGGAAGTGACAGTATTTTTTGAATTTTTTTATTGCCTTAGTCTCTATCAGTTTCCTCAATTTTTTGAGAAGGTTACCATGTTGAATGGAATATAGGACCTCTCTCATCGGGATGTTCAGGGGTGTAAAATCATGGAAATGCTTTATGAGAGATCGATCTCTTTCTTTGTGCTTTTGGTCATCTCTTTCTTTCTTCTTCTTGTTGACTTTAGAGGATTCAAACTTGAGATTGTTCATCTCCTCCCAGGTCATGTATTTTTAGCCAGGTCAAGCAACTCTTTCATCGACTTGGGGCATTCATGCACTAATGCATTGGCGTATTCCTTGTATCTAAGCCCCAAGAATAGTACATCAATCAGAAACTCGATCTTAGGATTATCTATCTTGAGGACCTCTATGTTGAACCTCATAAAAAGGTCACAAAGAAACTCTACCTCGCTCTGCTTAACAATATGGAGATGGGTGTGGGGGAGTTTCGCCTTCCTCCTACTGGCAAATTGGGGCAAACCTTTGTCGCACAGCTGGTCATAAGAGTATATTGATGAAGGCTTGAGCTTCACAAACTAGTCGAGTTCTCTCAATCAGCCAGAGTGGCATTTGGATCGAGACATGGCCTTGTGTGCTCAGCTCGATTGCGTTGCAAGACTTGAATGGGTCAGATTATGAGGTCCATAGATTCTTTCATATCCTTACGGTAGTCATGCCTGGAATGTTCAACCCTATCGCACTGTGAGGCTCGATTAGATTAAACATGATCAACTGAGTCGGTGATTTCCTTTCATAACTTTAGTTGCCTCCTTTCTTCCTAGGGATGTTTAGGATTGGCTTCACATCGGATGGGTAGCTGTCTAGACTCCTAGCGACCATGGTTATCCTTGGGAGACCGGTCTTTTGGCAGAGGCAGTTGTAGGATGGCATTGCAAGCTAGGGCTGGCATGGTGGTGTGCTTATTCAGTGTGGCAGACAGTTGGGCTGAGATTTGAGCAAAGATTTGCTCGCTTATTAGCTACATTAGCTAAGGTATAGTTAACGTCACAACTTGCTCCTAAGGGGCGCTGGGGCTTAGAACGTGTGCATCTTGCTAGGGTGGAGGGAGAGGTGACGATGTGAACCTCTTGTTCTCTTCCCTTTCTAATGCGGCTGCATGTGTGTTCACCATTTTTTTTCATTGCAATCTCAAGGTTTCTCACAGACGGTGCTAAAATGATGAGGTTGAAAGTCGTTTATAGTGAAAAGGGTGGTGTTTGGGCAAATTCGACCAGGGAGGTGGAATGATCCAAGTGCTATTCTTCTCGAGGTCTGATATCTGCAATAACAACACATGTTAAACTAGCCAAGGTGTCTCTGGCGAAGGCACTTCGACACTCAAGTTAGTTCTGGTCAAGAGATGATATTCAAATAAAACATTGAGAGATTATAGTATATTTGGCATTACCAGAGCGTGGTTGGTTATGAGATATTTATAGCCTTCTCCTAGTGTGTGATTTGTTGATGGTGCCCCTATCAGGTGTAGTGGGCTTTAGTCCTCGCCAGGGGATTAATGGTTATTTTAGATTTTGGTACTGTTTCAGGTGGCACTATCTCCTATTTTCCAAGGTAAACAGTACCCTGGGTAGGCACCTCCTTGTCAAAGGTGGTGGCAGAGTAGGTAGCAAAGACTGTATCGGCTATCATATGCCATTAATGCGGTGGCATGCTAGCTGTTAGAACAATAAATGCGGCGAGGATATAAGTCAGCGTCAGAGTAAGCCACTTGGTCGATAATAGTCAAATAGACGGGGCTAGTCAATCAGTGAGATGGTCGAATATGCTAAATGGGTTGAAGCTTCCCGTCGAACGCAGTCGATAACAGTATACTCAACTAGATGGTTGTTGTCAAGTGGTCTAGGCCAAAACTGATGTTGGGCCTTGCACGTTAAATGAGCTTGTTAGGCTATTTCATATCAAATATTGTTATAATAAATAACTTATACATTCCATATGTATATATAAGTAACAATAATGTTTGTAATCTATCATTTTTCAAAGACTAAAACATGCATATATAAATATTCAAATGATAAATTTTTTGTTAGTAATATTATTTTCTCATATTATAAAATTATTGTGATATTATTTTTTCTTAAAAGAAATATTTTTAATTTTTTAAAATATTTTAAATGGATCTAATGGGTTCAACCCGCTAAACAAAAGTTTGGCATAGGCTCGGGTCCATAAAAATCTTGATGGGACGGGTCCAAGGTTTTGCCAAACCCACACCAGAGCTGATCCATTGTCGTTGATAGTTAGAAAATGTGTATAATTTGTTTGCTTATATTTTAGAAGTTAAAAAATAAATTAACAATTTACCATCAGATATAGCCAATATTTTCTTTCTTAGGTTTTTGGTGACGTCATCAATTTTAGCTATTACTTTTAGAATTTATATTATTATTAAAAAAAGATGTTTTATTTAAACAACAATATGAATCTCGCTAGACCAAAATTTAATATCTCTAAAATATTTTTGTAGTTAGTATGCTTAATAGAATACATGTGAGAATAATTAGGGCCTAATTTAAAAAATTTATATTATTTCTTAAATATTATCCCAATTGCATGATGATATGTGTTTTGTCAGTTTCATCATTATCCTCAACCTGTAGTTACTCTAACAAAATTGCTCCAATCACAAATTACTCATTACAAATCACAAATGGAATATTTGGTTATATTTTGTAGTGTTTTGGTTTGTATGCATTGGAAAAATGGATTTTAGAAGTGAAATTGAAAATTATGATAGTGGAATAGGATAATATGATGTATTTTCATTTATATTTAAGGAAAAGATAAAAAAAATATTTAAAGGAAAATTGTATGTCTGGTTATAGTTGGGGAGGATATTTTATATTATTAATGTCAAATCAATTACTTTTTTAATTGATAAGTAGGAGAAATTTAAATTAAATATTATTTGTCATATGTATATATGTAATATGAAAGTATATTAAATATATGCATATATATGTAGGAGGAATTGAGGGCCTAAGAGGTTTTGGGGTAAAAGAATAATTAAATAAGGTTGTTTTGGGGAAATTTTCCCTCCAATATAAATTATATGTTTGCATGTATTTTTAGAGAATGAAATTATTCCTCCAAAACATATATAAACATTGTCAAAACTTTTTCCTTTAACCTTCATTAGTCTCAAATAAGTTTCTCATCCGACTACTTGCATTTTCCTCTTTATTCTAAACTACTTATCCCAATAAAATGTCAACATGCCAACTATTGGCATTTATATATCTTGGTTTGTCATTCAACTTTTGCCAAATATATTGATAGTCAAGCAATAAATTTGGGGTATATGGTATTTTCGTACTTTCCATTAAATCTCATTGCTCTTACTTGCAATTTCTTTTCTTTTCTATTTTTTTTTCATTTTTCTATTGTCATTTCATCTTGTTGTATTTATTATAGGACCAATTCAATCTTATTTATTGCAAAATATAAGTGGATTTTCACTAATTTGGTTTTATTCCTTAGGTCTCCTTGAATTTTAATAATTTCTAATTTTGTATTTAAATGCATTTTTTAATTTCTCTTTTGTTATTTGTTAAATTTTATAGGATTTTATTATCCTAATTTCAATGTTTCCTATGTAACCTCAATACATCATTTGATTCTTTTAATTTTGAAACTTTGTTGGCTTCAATTATATCATAATGCAATATTATGTTGCTAGACGAGTAATTAGTTAGTGTTTGTGTAGGATGATTATAAGAATTCAATTGATAAGTGATGTGGGTGGCATTGAGCTGGCCTCATCAAACTAGGTCATGAGTTAAGCCTAAAAGACAAGTCTTCTCAAGGAGAAAAGAGATATCTAGCATTTAATAAGTATTAATAATTTTGGGATTGACTGCCCCTAGTTAATCGTCATCATTAGCACTTCCATAATTGAAGACCTGCTAAGCCTCTCAATGGCAAAATAACTTGTATAAGGTCAATTCTCACTCTCTTAGCATGGTAGACAAATTTAATATGCTACAGGTTCTTTGACAGCTGTCGTCCTCCTCATTAAATACTATCATAAATCAATCCCATATACATATGCAGTTACTGCCAACTAGTCTCCTCTGCATTTAATGCACTAAGATGACTTTTATACCAATCAAGCAGCCACAAAACATATTGTCCGCTACTTTATAGTAGATCTACAGTGCTATTATATCTTCAATAGAGCTGAATGACCTATACCTTTAACTACTAAAAATACATGTTCCAAAAACAGCTTCAAGTAATCACTTGTTACTATTCTTACATCTTTCATTCAACCTTCTTAATCTCAAAAAGGTTATTCTAGCTCAAGCCTTAGTAGGTTTTAGCTGGGGTCACTTAGGCAAGTGTAATGTACTTCATTGTAATTTTAAGTTCAATCTCAGATTCTTCAGTTCAAGTTTTGATCCAAGAATGCAAGCACAATAGCTTCTAAAGACCATAACTCACATTAAATCCATGCCAACCAAAAACTATATCATCAATTGGCACTAATACACTATTTGAACTTACAATTTGAGACAATGGTGAAAACTAGGCAAGCATTATCAATTTGGAAAACCAAGTTCCAAACCTACCCCTATACCTTGTACTAATAATGATAATCCTGGCCCTAGTGCCCTGCTAGAGCAAATGGTTTCTTTAACCATCAATCCAACTTTGCCAAGTCATTGGAGAAGAATATGATGTTATCCTTCTTAAGCAGCAAGAGCAATAACCACCACTCTCATCATCAAGTACCAATCCAAGGCCATCATAGCTTTTTGCTCACAAATAGACACGATAAGAGTTGTAGCTAAAACTAAAAGCGTACCTACATCCTCAAAACAATAACAATATCATGTGAAAATGGACACAACCTCCTCTCTCCCTTAATAAGTTTCCAATTGGGAGAAAAAAATGGCAAACTTAGTTCAAGAGATAGCCCGGCCTAAAACATCCAATGCACAACTAAACAAAGAGAGTAAGATGAATCGAAGTAAATGTCAAACTAAGTTTGGTAGCTAAAAAAGTAATTAGAGGATTTTTTCTATTACCATTTGAACTATCTTTCACTCGGAATGGAGAATGCTTATAGGAGGAAAAGGGACCATGAGTTTCCTTTCATCCAAGAAATTCTAGATGGAATAGTCACCACAATTCAAAAGTATCAATAAGATTATAGTATTTAATTGATCTTTAGATCCCAATGAGCATCTTTTATAATTCGAGCACATCATGCAATTTCATGATCATGATGAGAGTATAAATGCAAAGTTGATTGTTACCACTTTCTAGGGGTCATGTTAGATTAGTGCATAAAACTAAGGCCCTAGTTGATTTGTTACTATGACTAGCTATGTGACAAGTTCCTCTATTAATTTACCAACAAAAGGAATAGCAAACTTCCATACACTACTTTGCTTGGTTAAGCAAAATGAAGGGGAGCCACTGAGAGAATGTTTTAATTGATTTAACAATGAATTGTTAAAAGACTAATAATCCTCATGTTAGTTTTTTGGTCGATGTGTTCTTTTTAAGATTGATGCACAAAAAAGCCTGTCAATGAATTGGTAAGAGAGCACCCACAATCAATAGAGCATTTTCTCGATTTGCTAGACAAGTATATGGCCTAAAAAGTGATCAATAAAATAAAGTTTGGAGGCAAATAAAATGAAGTTTGGTGTTCTAAGCTAAGAGAAAAGGAAAAAAGCTAAAAATAGTGACAAAGAGGATCAACCACATCATTAATAAGAATTGATCGCCCATTAAGAGGTTTCACTACTGCACTCATCTCAACATATATATATATATATATATATAAAGAAGTCCTGATGGATATTTAAAATGAGGATATACTAAAGAGGCCAAAAAAATGCTGATAAGTCGGACATAAAATACTCTAACAAGTATTTTGGATTTTATTGCCAAAAGGTGCATGACACTAAAGGTTATTTTTAACTTAAGGATAAAAGTGAATGCTTGATTCAACAAAGCTATTTGAAAGAGTTCATAGCTAGCGAAATAGACTCTTAAGATGACCACCAATCTTTTAGACAGAAGCCATCAAAGAGTCCAAGAAAAGATCAAAGTAGAGATCACAAGCTTGAGAAAAGCCTCTCATTTGAGGATGACACAATAGCATAGAGACCTAGTAGGTGGAGACTTTATCTTATTGAGGAAATAGCTCAAACAAAAACTCAACAATGAAAAATGTAAATCAAAGAAGAAATTTATGCCTTTTGTTTCCACCAACTCTGATCCCATCTCTTTCAATGAAAAATGAAAAATTTGTCATTACATTATCTCAACAAGTACCCAAACTACCCCTCGGTGGTGACATTGGAAATGGCCAACTATATCATCCACAAAGTCATTGAAATTCTACCAATATTACTTTCAACTTTACTCTGAAGAAGATGAATTTAGGATAGGTGCATTTTAAGCTAACTAAAATCTCACTTGTTGGATTGTAGGTAGTTAAAAATTGTTCTAGTGAGATCCATCTAGCATTTGACCTCACTCAACACTACTCCAAAGAGGCAACGCTTATGGTTAGCTATTTGGTGGATGATGTATCATTTGCCCGCAGTGATATCTTTGGTAGGCTTGCACTTAACAGTTTTAGAGCTGTTGTCACAATTAATGCTAGAAATGAAGTTCACCATCATGGTAGGAATAGTAATGTGTTGTGCTAAAATTTGTCTCGCTTTTGGTGACATCATCATCTCCAACTTGTCCATGGAGGGCAACAATAAAAGAAAGCTCGAATACACATGGGTAGAGCCTATAAAGAAACTTGAAACTATTAAACTTGAGCCAAGCCTATAGAAAACCATTAATTTTGAAACCCAACTAGAGCTTGGAATGAAATGTATGCTAAAGAATTTTCTAAGAAGAAATAAGGATGCTTTTAACTAGACTGCATCCTATTTATGAGGTATTAACTCTGATATGATTGTGCACATACTTAACATTAATCCCTTACTTAAGCTAGTCAAATAGAAGAAGAAAATATTTAGAGAAAAACATAATAAGGTCATCAAGGAAGAAGCTAACAAGCTCTCCGATGTAGGCTACATAGTGAAATTTAGTTTACTAATTGACTTTCTTTTGTACTAGTTCACAAAAATAAAGGGAAATGCAGGATGCGTAATGGGTTTATCAATCTTAATAAAGCTTGCTCTAAGGACACTTACCTATTGTATTAAATGTAGACATGGTTGTCAATTCAGGATGTGCTTTACTTTGTATGATGGATGCCTTTCAAGGATATTATCAAATCTTCATGGCAACAGAAGATAGTTTTAAGATATTTTTCATTATTGAAAAGGGGAATATTGTTCACTCGTAATGAGAATATGAGGCTTGCATATCAAAGACTAGTCAATCATATGTTTAAGAATGAGATTAGATAATTAATGAAAGTTTACATAGATTATATGATAGTGAGGAACGCCAAGAAGAATAACCATATGAAGGATCTTGACCACACTTTTCCATACTCTAAATATTTGGAATGAAGTTAAATCCATCCAAGTGTATGTTTGGGGTTTGAAGAGCCAAGTTCTTGGGATATATGTTTAATGAAAGAGGAATCAAAGTTAATCTTTAGAAAATCCAAGCCATCTAGGATATAGCTCCTCTGAAGTCAATTAAGGAAGTTTAAAGATTGGGTGGGCAAATTGTTATCTTAAATGGTTTATAGCCAAAATGGTGGATAAGAATTTTTCTTTCTTCAAAATATTGAGGAACATAAAGAAATTCCAATAGATAGAAAAATATAACATGGCATTGGCAGACCTCAAACACTATACCTTGTTGGCTAAACCCAATTACTTAGGATCCCTATTCTCTATTTAATAGTATTCACCAAAGCTATTAGCTTAGTTCTTATTTTGATTGATGAGACACATCATCGCCTTGTGTACTATGTCTGTAGAAAGAAGTATTGAAAAAATCTAAAATAATTGTAAAATTAAAGAAAAAAATTAACTTGCAATTCCTCTAACCAAGGATCTTACTTCATTCCACAATTAAGGATTTTAAAGCAAGAAAAGTTACCTTGAAAGAGAACTTTGAAGGCAATAAGGAAGATCTTCCACCAGAACATTTTCTATGGAAGATCTACTTCTTTTTCTCCTTGGATCTTCTTCTCCACACCGAGGATCAACAAGTACAACAACGTTTGCTCACTTTATCAACTCCAAAATGACACAAAATGGCAGCAAATCTATGCAAAAAGGTACCAAGGCCACCGGTCAAGGAGATTCTTCAAAAAATATCTTAGATTAAAGGAATGAGTTCACCAACACTTGAGCACTCTAGTTGTTATGTCTCTAAAGGTAATCCACACACCTAGATGTAGTCTTAATCCTCACTGAATTTTCTAGAAAATGAAAGAGAAAGAATGGAGAAAAGGTGTGAGAAAGTTGGATGAGAGAGAAGATAGTTGGCGAGAATCTAGTGAGGTGATTTCTCTCAACACATGAGATCACCACTTTAGGAGGGAAAAATAGGCAGCTAATTCAAGCTCCAAGTGGCCGGCCAATGTGGGTATTTATAGTATGATTAGAAAGCTCTTGGAAGCTTCTATCACACTCATCTCACATTGCCAACTTGAATGTTTATTAGCTAGCATTGTCGGATTTTAATTTCTAAAATTAAAATGCCAACTCATCACCTTAAAAATGGACTCTTCCATTTAATTTTCTCTAAAATTAGATTCTCTTGCTAATTAAATTAACTCCCTAATTTAATTAGATTAACTTAACTCTTTAAGTTGATTTGACTAATTAAATTACCATGTGGCACCAACTAAATTAATTTTTTAATTTAATTGGTCTAATTTAACTCTTTAAATTATTTTGATTAATTTAACACTTAAATTAATCAATTTGTGACCAATTTCTAAATTAGCCAACTTGGTCTCTTTCTCTCTCTCTCTCTCTCTCTCTCTCTCCCCCCTGCATCTCTCTCATTCTCTCTTCTAACCTTGACTAATTTAATTATCTATCTCTTTAGATAATTTCTCTAATCTAATTAGAGTGTCCTCAATTTTTGTGTGTGACCGTTTAGGTTCACAATTAATCTAATTAGAGTGTCCGCAACTTTTGTGTGTGACCGTTTAGGTTCACCAATTAATTAGACATGAGCTTACACTTATTTGTGATTTATATAATATTGAATATTTCTATTAGTTTAAACTCTTCTAAAGAAATCACTCTATCAATTAATCTTTATTAATTAAAGAGTACCCCATTTCCATAGTCGATGTCTAGTATAAGCCTATGGAGTCCAACCAATTGCATGAATTAACTTGAGGGTGAACTATTATCACTTACAATTGGCATACACAGTCCTTTCATTTTCTATCTACCAAAAGAGGTTTAGGGCATGATATCAATTGATTCCCTAATAACCTCGATAACCATGTATATATTTTTTATGTTTGATTCTTATTTATGACCTTAACTTTAGAAAACTCATTTTTCCAAATTGTCATATTGTCTTGAGAAAAGATTTTTTGGAACCAATCATCGTATAATACATAGGAGATTAATTTGCTCTCTAAGGATGAGCACAATGGATCCTCTCTTAGAACTCACCAACCTCCATATTTAGGTAGCCTGTGCCTAACCTAAGCCTCGATGACCCACTATGTAGTCGAAGTAGAACTAAAGCACAATGACCTAAATACAATGTTACTTTAGAATCTCAAGTCAAAGGAATAATTATATACACTATCGTAAGCTATAGAATTTTCCACTATTTACATGCCATTTCATCTACCTTATGATTCTCTAATCAAGTATTCAGTGAACTTGTTCTCTAATAAGCACCCACTAACATGCATCTATATCTAACATAAATTGCCCATGAAATGGGGTAATATTTAATTTTTTTGGAATATTCATTGTTTGTACTAGTCTATCTGAATCTTAGATGTCCCGTCTCATAAGATTCTATGGCTTGGAATATTTAAAATTATGACCATGGAAACTTATTTCACAATCACCATCATATGTGTGATCAAGTCCCATAGTCTTGTATAATTTAAGAGCTTCAACCAAATACATGTGAAGAATGTCATAAATGCATAAGATAAAAATGGCCATTTTATGGAATATCATTCAATCAAAATTGTTATATGAAGTAGTTTTACATACCAAACTAGTTAGCTTGCAGGCACTATTCTAACAATGTTAAAAAGGCTCTACAAGAAGTGGAGAAGAATTACCTTGAGATAAAAAAACTTACCTTGGCATTGGCTGCAATTGCTAGGTGGGTAAAAACCTTATTTTCAATTGCATTCAATATTTTTTTAACTAACCAACCGCTGAAATAGGTCCTAATTGAGCTAGATACCTTAGATTGACTTAATAAATGCAAAGTTGAACTTGGTAAGTAGGTTATTCATATATTTCTTACTTGAGCTAGTTGGACTTCTAAATAAGAATGATTACTCTATTACCACTTGGATATTATTTGTAGAGGAATCATCTACAACTATTGGGGAATGGCAGGAATCTCATTTGATCTTCTTAAGGAATCGAACTTGATTACACCCTTTAGGTGATTTCCATGTCACCAACAATTAAGTTGAATATGAAGCACTTATTGTAAAATGAAAATAGCATTTAGCTAAGGTGTGGAGTCCCTAATGGCAATCATAGATTTCTAGTTGTAGCATCCTAATTTAATGGGTCCTATGAAGTAAAGAAAACTATTATGATCAAGTATCTAGCTAGGGTCAAAGCGTTTAAAAAGAACTTTAAGATATTTATTTTGAATTAAGTATTGATATTTGAAAATGAAAAATCTAACTCTTTATCAAAGTTTACTGGTTCGATACGAGGAACTAGAAAGGGAATAATAACTTTGTTGGCGTAGATAAGCCTGAGATTGAGGAAATGATCCCTAAGTGAGAGAGTTTTTTTTTTATTGCTGTTGAAAAGAGCTGAACTTAGTTGGTTAGATGAGATATTTGACTACCTAAAATATGGCAAGCTACCATAGGATAAAGTTGCTACTTTGTGTATTAGATTTTGGACATCCAAATATACTTTCTATAACTTAGAAGTTTTATATAAGAAGGTATTTTTCAAAGCACATTTTTGAAAGATGACTCCAAGTCAAGCTTCTATTGTTCTCTAAGAAATTCATGTAAGAAGTTGTGGCAACCTTTTAGGAAGGTAATCATTGGTGCATAAAGTGACATGTCAAGGATACTTTTGGCCAACTTTTCTAAAATACAGGGTCTACTTCACCACAAGATGTGAATCCTTTTAGTGACATTTAATACTCCTCACCAACTAAATGTGAAAATGATTAACATTGAGACCTCATGGCCATTTTATTAGTAAGGTACCTATATAGTTGGGCTTTTCCCCATGGCCACACAGAAGAGAAAGTTTTTTATAGTTGTGATTGAGTACTTTACCAAGTCAGTATAAGCAAAGGCCATTCCTAAAATTACTAATACGATAGTGAGGAGTTTTATATAAGAATATAATTTGTCATTTTAGATTGACTAAGGTCATTAAATTGGACTATAGTTTAAAATTTAGGAGTAATAAAATTATGGAATGGTGTGAAGAGTTGGACATTAGACAATATTTCATTTTGGTCAGAAACCTATAATTGAATGGACAAACTAATTTAGCAATCATATAATTGTCAAGAACCAAAAGGCACGGTTTGAAGGAGGTTAGAAAAATTTAGCAAATGACCTCCTAGGAATACCATGGGCTTAGACATAATGCCAAGGTTAGCTACAAGGGAAAGCCATTACAACTTAGTTTACATATTAGATGCCATCATCTTTATTAAATTATATAAAAAAATAGTTAGGGTTATTCATTATGATGCTAGTAGTAATGAGGAATTAAGAAAATTGATTATGAATTTCTAAAAGAGAAAAGGCAATAGGCATATATCAAAATATAGTGTTATAGGACATCGATGGTCGAAAACTTTAAGAAAGTTTGCTTCAAAAATTTTAAGGTTGATGACATAGTCCTTAAAATGGTGGAAGTTTTGAAGCATATAGGAAAGCTCACACCCAGTTAGGAAAAGTCTTATACAATCATCAAAATTGCAATGAACAATTCTTGTTGACTTGTAGTCCCAAATGGCAATGAGTTGTCATGATATCAAAATACTATTGATTTGTGCAAGTTTTATGTTTACTAAATTGTTCAACATCGGCAATATGTCAATGTTGTCACCATTGTTGTGACTGTTCATAATTAATCCCAAGTTAATGATTAGTGATGTGTTGGTTTTTTAATTATCGACTACGTTTAGCTGTTGATGTTTTGCAACCAACACATTAGACCAGTTTCAATTCTTATTTTTGATCCCTATCAAATTGAATACCAAAAAGTTCCCACAAACCATTAACAAACCCTCCCTCCCTAAATTGCTAAGATCAATTTATTCAAATTATTGAGGTTACCTTTAGACCAAAGTTAAGCTATCATCAAGTTTAACAAATTTATTCATTTGAATTATAAGGTTGACTCCGTGCTACATTTTTAGCTAAAAAGATAAAAATTTCTTTGATATTTATTGACAATTTTTTTTTACTTCACTTTTAATAAGTGGGAAACAAGGCATATTAGAAAAGTATTAAACTCAAAGAAAGTAAAAGTATGAAGCTTAGAGATACGCAACTAGGGATGTAAATGAGATGAAACGATTCGCAAACAGTTTGTGTTCGACTTGATGAAAGTTGTATTCAACTTGATCTTTTTGAACTTGAGCTAAGTCAGGTTGTGCTCGTTAATCGAATGAGTTGAGCTAAACTTAATAGTATTTAGTTCGAATAGCTCATGAATCTAAATAAACTTTTTCATTATATATAGTTATATCTTATACCCATATAATAGTAGTAGTAGTAGTAGTAGTAATAGTAGTAACAGTAGTAGTAGTATTAGTAATAGTAGTAACAGTAGTAGTAGCAGTAGCAGCAGCAGCAGTAATAATAATATCTTAATAAATGGATCATTTGGCCTTAATGTTAGAAACATTTCCCAAATTTCATAATAATTCATGCAAGAATTTTGGGAACTAATCATCATGGGATATATAGGAGATCAACTCACCCTTTAAGATAGGCATGCAAACAAATCCCATATTGAAAATGACAAACTTCCACATTTATGTAGTTTATATCCAATGTAAATCCTTGTATGACCCATTATGTGTTCAAGAGAAATATCAAGACATAAGGACCTAAGCAAAAGATTATCATAAAACCTCAAGTCTAAGGACTATTTATATATACTGCTGCAAGCTTAAGAAATTGTTATTATCACCACTATGGCTATCTTATGGATTTCTCTACATCGAGTGAACTTGTTTCCCAACAAGCACCTACTAGTGTCCATCCATGTCTTATACACAGATTACCTATGAAATAGGGCAATATCTAATTCCTTGAAATATGTATCATTAATGTAAGTCTAGCTAAATATTACTTGCCATTCTCTTGAAGATTATATGACTTGGAATATTTCAAGATCATGACTATTAGGACTTGTTTCATGATCTTCATCATATACGTGATCAAGTCTTATACTCTTGTATGATCTCAAGTGATTTGACTAAATGTATTGCTAGAAGGTAATAATATTTATGTTTATGGGACAGAGTTGGCCATTTATGAGCATATTAATCAAATAAGATTATTTCTTAAAGAGTAGTATTTACTCCAATATAATTATCTTGTGAGGCACTACTCTAATAAGAACCTTGGCTTAGAGAGGGGGAAGAGATTAGGCTAGTTATTATGGCTTCCAACCTGTTAGATAACTTATGTTGAGGCCCGAACATATTGGTGCCTTACCTTTATAAGTTGATTTAACGCTAATGGAAGAGGTGGTAGTTACCTTTTTTGGAGGCAGCAACCTCAACGCGTTAACTTAACATGCTTTTCTTTTTTTGATTGGGTTGAGCTAAGGGAAGAGGAGGGCCTAAGAAAGGAGGAAGCGCGGTAAAAATGGTGATAACATATGAGGAAGGGCTCAATGAAGGGGGTGAAAAACCTCTTTGATCTATTTTCTAGCTAATTTCTTCTCCTTTGATGACATGATAAGTGATTAATCTACAAAAGGTAAAAAAGACATTAGAGAACAGTAGTAAAAACTTAAAAGAAAATTGTTAAGAGATTTAAAAGCCATTGAGGTGTAAATTGCAATTGATTCAAATATTAGCACAGGACAACTTTGCCAATGCTGACACTTCTTCCCTGATGAAGAATTTGGTTCTCAATGATGTCCCAAGAAGTCGATTGATGAAGAAGCTACTCTAAGTACGGGTTTTCTTGTTAGCTAAGTTTTCTTTGTCTTTCTCTAGTCCCTTTGGAAGTCAAATCTCTAGCATTGTGGAGCTCAAATAAACTAGAACCTTTACTTCCAGCCTTTTCTCTTTGTCCAATATTTCCTACATAAAGAAAATGAGGGTTCAAGGAACCTCTATCTAGTTTGAGAAGTTGATAACAAAATTTAGTGTTTAGTGAGTTTTTAGGCTTATACAAGAAAGCCAATGTAAAGATTTGCAAATTTTGGTAAAATTGGAGGGTTGATTATGAATCCCCTTCACTATAATAAAATAATAAAGGAAGAAATGAGAGTTGAATAGAAATTAGGTTAGATAATGATATAAACCAACAAAGAATTGAGCACCTCTCTAGTAATTGAAAACCTAAGACCATAAAAAAGTGTAGGAACACAAATGACTAAGTAGTTGGTAGAAGGATGGTTTATTCTCCCATTAAGCCTAGTAATTAAAAATTCATACTCAAGAGGGAATAAAAGAAGCTTCTCTAATTTTAACCTATTCTTTCGATGTCACATACTGATTGGGCATAAAATATGAGGAAGACCTAACCCACAAACTCTTAGCTCTGATACCCTTTTTATCTTAGCTTAGGCTATTGCAAAGATAACATCTCTATTATCTGTTGTTGTTTCCTTATATGAAACATAGCCTAACCCAGTTTCCCCACTAAATCACCCTTCCTTACTATTAGATTAGTAACTCATTTTCTTGTGTAGAAGGAGAAAAGGGGAAGTTCAAAGGATAAAACCTAGAAATATAAAAAAAACTTAGAGAAGCCCAAAAATGAAGAAGAAAGAAGTGAAGAGATATAAATAAACATAAGGGAGATTATGAGGCCTTTCTATAAATGAAAAATAAATGGGAGATTATGTTTCAATGGATGACCAATTAATTATTAGGCTTGATTATTGGCCTCATGTTGCAAAATCCAAGATTGGAGTTGCACAATAATTAACACACCAAAAAAAATATTTTGCCTAGCTTTACTGTGAAATAATGCATGATAAATATCAATTGCATGGAAGTCGATGTAAATGATTTAAATTCATAAAGTTGACAATTTAGAAAGATAGGTAGGTTCATTCTAGTGGGCCTCATTATTTAGACTAAGAAATGGTTGGCTTATGATGTCAGAGGTAATAAGTAGGTCTCATCTTCCTTATCATGGGGTACACCAAATTAAAATCACCTACACCACTATTAAGCACCATTTCCTCGTTCTCTTCCTCTAGCAAAGATTAGAGTTGGTTATCAAGCAAGATATTGAGTTGATTTTCATCAAACTTGACATCAAATGTCTATAATTGACCAAGGGCTTTGTTGAAACCTTTATACATATCTCTCTTCTCTATACGAATGCAAACATCTTTAAACATAGGGATCAAAGGAACTTCTTACTTAGGAAGCTTGGAGTTGTAATAGGTTTCAACCTTTTCCACCTTGTGATAACCTTAAACTAGGCTGCATCATCCTCTCCTTTCAATATTTGTACCTTTATGAGCATCTTACAATCTCAGTTATTAGATGGTTTTCTCAATGACTGTGATGAGATGATGCTCAGTAGTAGGTCAGGTCTGAGCTTAGCTTTAAGCTCATTCACATTAGAATTTAAGTGAATCCACCACCATGGCCTTCTTTTAAAGGGCTCTCATTAAGTCTTTGCTAGGTTATCACATCTCTATACCCATACTCTCCTATCCATCATTGCAACTATGTATCCATATACATGGCATAAGTAGATTAGGTACACTACAAGTAAGATAAAAAGAAAGATAGGTTGAATAAATTTGAAGGATGAATGGGATTAAAAATAAAGGTGAAAGATTTTTGAGGTAATAATAGAAAGGTAACAATTTGTTCCGCTATTTAGCTTGAGAGTCATATGCATTCATTGATATCTTAAAAAAGAGATTGGCTTGGAAGGCATGCCACGTGATGTTGTTCCTGATCTCAACTTGGATGATATTCACATTAGTGTTAACTACAAAAAACCTTAGCTTGAAAAAGAGAAGGAGATTGGGCTAATCATGGGGCTCATCCTTTTAGACAACGTATGTTGGGGGCTTGATTTGGAACTCATTGGCACCTTACCTTTGGAGGTTGATTGGTGCTGGTGGAAGAGCGGTAGTTACCTTATTTAGAGACGACAACCTAATACCTCAACTTAAGAAGGTTTCTTTTCTTTTGATTAAGCTAAACTCAGAAGAAAAAGTTGAGGCATAAGGGCCAACAGTAGGTGAGAAAAAGCTCGATGGAATGGATAGAGAGCCACCTTGAACAGTTTTTTAGCAGATTAGTGGCCAAGGATTTCATCAATTTCTTGTATCTAAACAACATGATAAGTGATCGTTTTGTCAAAGGTAAAAAAATATCATAAAATAGTAATAAGAACCTGAAAGCAAAGATATTGAGTGATTTAAAAATTATCGAGGAATAAGTTGCGATGAATTCTAATTTGAATAAGGAACAACTCTATCAAAACTAACACTTTCTCATGGAGGAAGATTTTGGTTTTCAGCTCCATCTTGAGGAGCTTATCCATGAAAGAGCTATTCTAAGGAGAGAATTCCTTATCAATAAGTTTACTTTATCTTTATTCTAATCCCTTTGGAGGTCAAATCTCTCACCCAGTGGAGCTCAAGTAAATAGAAACCTCTTATTTTAATGTTTTGCATAGGAAGAAAAGGGATGTTCAAGGAACCTTTGCTAAAATGGAGAAGTTAAATAATATAACCTAATGTTTAAGGATTTTTTGGACATACAAGAGGAGGAACAATGAAAAAATTGGCAAAAATTTGTAAAATTAAAGGTTTGATTAAATCCACATAACTATAATAGAACTATAAATCAAGGAATAAGAGTTGGACAAAAACTAGGTTGGACAAGCATCTAGGTTGGCAAGAATTTCTTGCACCACTTTGGCAAATGCTTAAGACCATAATAAAGTGTAGGAATAATTGGTAGAAGGAAAATCCAATTTCCCTCTATTCTTAGGAATAGGAATTTGTACCCATAGGGAATAAATAAGGTTTGTCTAATATGATCTAGTTTCTTCAATGTTATTTTGACCTCTTCTCAATATAGTAATTTGGGGTAAACTATGAGAAAGGCTCAATCTCACAAACGCTTAGCACCAATACCCTTTTTACCTCAACTTAGGCATTTTTGGAGAGAATGGCGTTACCATTAATCATCATCCCCTAGAGAAAGTATAGCCCAGCCCAATCTTTCCATTAGATTGCTTATTCTTACTATTAGATTGGCAACTCATTTTCTTGTGTAAAAGGGAAAAAAAAAAGGAAATTTTAAAGGAGAAAATCTAGAAAATTTTAGAAAAACTTTGAGAAACTTAAGAAATAAAGAAGAAAAAAGAAGTGAAGAAATGTTAAAAAATAGTTAAGTAACGAGTTGTTTAGTACTTAGGAAAAGAAATATGGAAACTAGTTACTTGGAACACTTGAAAGCCTTTGGAGCATTGAGAACCTTCTAGAACTTTCCACCTCACTAGTTGATTTTCTTTGTATATTTGAAGATTGCAAAGGTGCCGAATGGAGATTATAAAGTTATTTTATAGATGAAAAAGAGCAGAAGATTACATGTTTCAATGGATGACTAGTTGATAACTAGGTGAGCTTATTGGCGCATGATTGTGAAACCCAAGAAGTGGAACTAGTGACAATTAGTGCACTAATACAAATATTTCGCTCTACTTTAATTCAAAATGGTGCATGAAAAATCTACTTGGCATTTCGGTTAATATAAGTTGTTTAAATTTTGATAGTTAACTTTTATATTTCTTAACCCAACTGTCATGTGTATTTATTCCTCTATACCTCACCATTAAAATTTGGAAGTTAGGAGACTTATAATATGCAAGACATTAAGCAAGTTTTATCAAGCTAAGTAATGGTTTGATCCTAGAAGATAAGTCTTCTCAAGTAGACAAGGAACATCTAGTCTTCTGTAAGCATCAGAAATTTTAGGATCGATTCTCCTAGGCTAACATTATCATTAGTACTTGGGCAATTGAGCAAATCCTGACAAATCACTTAGTAGCAAAATAATTTGTATGAGGTTGTCTCATAATCCCTTGGCATGGATGATTGCATTTATTGTAATGCAAATTATTTGACAGTTGTGCTCCTTTGCATTAAACACTATTGTTAATCAATCTCATTTGTATTTAAGGTAGTAGTTAGTCTCCTTAGTATTTAATGCACTTAGAAGACTTTTGTACTAGTTAAGAGGCTAAAAAGTATGTTGTTTGCTACCTTGCAAAAGACCTACAGTACCTTTATGTTTCAGTAGGTGCTACATGACCTATGGGAGTGAAATAATCATTTTAACCATATCCTTCACAACTATAGATACTAAAAAAATCACTATTAGTACATACTCTTTACTATTTTCCCAACTTTCATTTGACCTTCCATTTTCAAAAAAGTTGTTCTGACTTAAACATTGGAGGGTTGTAGTCGAGAGTCACCTTGGCAAGCCTAACATACTTTACTATTATTGCAAGTTCACACACACACACACACACACACACACACACACACTCTTTAGCTCAATTTCAATCTTAGTCTACAAGTAAAACAACTTATAAACACCATAAACGTGCATTGAGTCTACCTAAACTAAACATTGTATCATCAAAAATATGCATAATGCTTGCTGTGTAATGTAATAGATCAGATACAGTTCATGCTCTAAGTTTTATGAATCATTACTAATCCAATCCCAATGAGAGTCATTGGAAAGCCATAAAAATAATCCTAAAGTACTTGAAAAGAATTGAAGATTTGTTGCTAGTATACGGTAATGGAGAATTGAAACTTGAAGGATTTTTGGATTCTAGTTTCCAATGGAATGAAAATTACCTCAAATCTACTTTTGGATTGATATTTTGTCTCACTGGCGGTGCGGTGAGTTGAAAGAGCACCAAACAAGACACCACAGCCAACACCACCACAAAGGTAGACTACATTGTGCCATTGGACACCGCAAAGAAAGGTGTTTGGATGAAAAACTTTATCCAAGAGTTTAATGTAGTGCCTAGCATTGGAAAGCCAATAATTATCTATTATGACAATAATTGAGCTATTGAGCAATCAAATGAACTAAAATCTCATCAATGATCCAAGCACAATTTGAGGTATTATCTTTTAATCTAAGATATCCTTGATAGAGGCAACATTCAAGTGGAGAGAGTTATCTCAGAAGATAATATAGTGGCTCCACAACTAAATAATTAATGCAAAATGTCTTTGAAAGGTATCTTGAGAAGATGGACTTTAAGGCTATAGAGAATTAGCTTTAGAGGTAATAAGAGATTATTGGAATAGTATCCTGCAAGCCAATTAGATTGGCGTAAAGAACTACTCTATATAACAGTCTTGATTAAATGATATTCAATAAAATGATCATCTTTATCTTATACATTTATGATATTCTTCACATGCCTTTGGTTGAAACCTTTAAATCATACTAGACTACGAGATTTGGTCACACATATGATGGTGATTATGAAACAAGTTTCTATGGTCATATTTTTAATAATTCAAGTCACAAATTCTTAAGAGACGGGGCATCTAATATTTGGATAGACTTACACTAACAATACATACTCTAAGGAGTCAGGTATTGCCTCATTTCATAGGCAATCTATGTTATAAATGGATGCATGTCAGTGGGAGTTTGTTAGAGAGCAAGTTCACTAAAGACTCACTTAGAGAATCCACAAGGTAGTTGGAATGGCACGTCAGTAGTGCAAAGTTCTCTAGCTTACCATAATACATATAATCAGTCCTTGGACTCGTAGTTCTATGGTAACCTTGTATTTAAGTCCTTATGCTTTAATTTTTCTCAAACCTCATAGCGAGTGTCCTAAGGATTAGGTTGGGCACAAGTTACCTAAGTATGGAGGTTGGTAAGTTCCAAGATTGGGTCCATTTTGCCTATCTATGTAGAACAAGTTGATCTCCTATATATTCTATGATGATTGATTTCAATAAATTAATAAAAAATAGTTTATCCTAGGTAGTATGAGAATTTGAAAAAAAAGGAGTTTGTCCAAAGTTAAGGTTATAATTAGGAATTGAATATCAAGAATAGATACATAGTTATTGAGACTATTAGGAAATTAACAAATATCTTGCCTTAGGCCACTTTTGGGAGATAGAAAATAGAAGAACTATATTTGCATAGCAATCATAAGCGGTAAAGGTTCACCCAAAATTAATTTACCCAATTGGTTGGGCTCTATACCCTTGTACTAGGCATCAACTATGGAGATTAGGTATTCTTCAATTAATAGAGATTAATTGAAAGAGTGATTGTTTAAAAAAATTTAAACTAATCGAAATATTTGATATTTATTAAATCACAAAGAGTTGTTAACCCATGTCTAATTAACTGATGAACAAGAGTATCACACACAAACGCCTAGAGCACTCTAATTGGAAATTGGAGAAATTATCTAAGGAGTTAGATAATTTAATTGGTCAAGTTTGGAAGAGGCCCAGTTGACTAATTAAGAGGTGGTTACAATAGCTTGATTAATTTAAAGTGTTAAATTAATCAAATAATTTAAAGAAGTTAAATTAGACTAAACAAATTAAGGAGTCATGTGACAATTAATTAGTCAATTCAACTTAGATAGTTAAGTTTATTTAATTAAATTAAATAGTTAATTTAATTAAAGAGAGAATCAATTTGGAAGGAAAATTAATATGGAAAAGTCCATTTGAGTTAATGTGGCATTTTAATTTTCCAAGTAAAATAAGATTTTAATAAGTGAAAATTAAAATCCAACTAAGTATGCAAGTTGGCAAGATGTGAGGATAGTGTGATGGACGCTACTAAGGGCATCCAACCCACACTATAAATACACCAATCCTCACACCATGGCTGGCCACTCTACACATTTTTCCTTCCAAATTTATCTCATGTGTTGAGAAAAACTACCCATCCTAGATTCTCTCTAATTTTCCTTTGTCTCTTCTAACTCCCTCACACCATCTCCACTTTCTTCCTCATTCTAATTTTAGCAAAAGAGTGGGAATCTAGAGTGTAATATGTGTGTGGATACCTTTGGAGGTACTACAATTGGAGTACTTGTTTTTGGAGAATAAGATCTAGCACTTGAACAAGTATTCTTCAATGATTGAAGAGACGTTTGAAGGAGACAATCCAATCGGTGGCCAAGTGCTTTGGAGCATGAGATTGGCTGCCATTTTCCCACCATTTGGAGGAGCTCTTAAGGCCAAAACTTTTTGGACTTGAAGCCTTTGGAGTGGGAAGAAAAAGATCAACAAATTGTTGTTGAAGATTTTCACTAGTGAGCTCTCCATTGGAGGATGTACAAAGTTGATTTAAGAAATCAACAAAGGTACTTCTTCTTCACCTAAAATCTGTAATTATGACATAATCTAGATCCTAGGTAAGGTGTTGTAAGTTACCTTTTATATTTTAATTCTCTATTATTTTGGATCCTCGCTTTATCTCTACCTTCAGATCCAATTGCTGCTACTTTAGCATGTTTTGTATGTACTTTTGGGGGCCTCAAGTATAGGAAGTAATATTGTAAGGATCTAAAATAATTGCAAATTAAATAAAACTAAACTTCCAATATCCCTGACCAAGGATCTTATTTCATGCCATAATTAAGGATTTAGAGCAAGAAAAAATTACCTTGAAAGAAAACTTTGAAGGCAATGAGAAGATCTTCCACTAGAACACCTTTTATGCAAGATCTACCTTCTTTTTCCCTTGGATCTTCTTCTCCATAACCAAAGACAAAAAAAGAATAGAAACTTTTGCTCAATAAAAATCCTCTAAAATGAGGCAAAAATAGTAGCAATCTTGGGCTAACACACCAAGGCCGTCAGTGAGAGTTCTTAAAAGATCGCCTCTTCAATCTATGGAAAACTCTTCTCCAAGTGCAAACTCAAGTTTAATTATCAAATCTTAGCACTTTATATGTTGTGCCTCTAAAGTCGATCCACACACCAAGATCACTCTAATTCCTATTCAATTGCTAGAAGATGGATGAGGAAGAAGAAAGAATAAGGGAGAAAGTGTCAAGAAGTTGGAAGAGGGAAAAAGTGGTTAGAGAGACTTTAGGGAAGATGTATTTCTTAGCTCATGAGCTAACCTCTTTGGGAGAAAAATTTGGGAAGCATTGGACAACCATTGTGAGGGGTGTATATATGGTGTCTTTATAGTGTGATTTGGATGCTCTTGGAAGCTTCCATCACACTCTTCTTACATTGCCAACTTGCATGCCTAGTTGAAATTTTAATTTTAAAAATTAAAATGTCAACTCATTAATTTAAAACGGACTCTTCCATTTTAATTTTTCTACAAAATTACTCTCTCTTGCTAATTAAATTTATTCCTTAGTTTAATTGAATTAATGTAACTCTTTAAGTTAATTAAATAAACTTAACTCCTTAAGTTGGCCTTGACTAGTTAAATTGCAACAAGGCACCAATTAAATTAACTCCTTAATTTAATTGGTCTAATTTAACACTTAAGTTAATCAAGTTACTATGACCAACTCTTGATTAGTCAACTTAGTCTCTCCTCCAATTTTGACCACACTAATTATCTAACTCTTTAGATAATTTCTCTAATCTAATTAGAGTGCTAAGCGTTTATGTGTGACCCTATAGGTTCACCAATTAATTAAATATGGGCTCACAATTCTTTATGATTTCTTGATGTTGGAATAGTACCTTGTAGCCAATTTGATTGGCATGTAAAAACTATTTTACTTATGATATAATCTTGATTGAATGATATTATTATTAAATGGCCATCTTCATCTTATGCTTATTTTACTTCACTGGCATTTGGTTGAAGTCCCAAAATCACAAAAGGCTATGGAAGTTGGTCATGCATATGCAATAATCGTGAAACAGATCTCCATGGTCGTGATTTTAAATATTCCAAGTTATAAAATCTCATGAGATGGAGCATCTAAGATTCAGATAGACTTGCACTAACATTATATATTCCTAGGAGTTGGATATTGCTCTGTTTCATGAGCAATTTATGTGAGACATAGATACATGTCTGTGGGTGTTTCTTAGAGAATAATTCACTGAAGAGCCGCCTACAGAATCTGTTAGATAGTCAAAGTGGCGAGTTAGTAGGAGAAAGTTATCCAATTTATGCTAGTGTATATAATTAGTCCTTCATGGTAACTTTATATTTATGTCCTTATGATTTGACTTTTCTTTGACCACGTAGCAGGTCATCCAAGATTGAGATTGGGCATGAGTTACTTAAGCATGGAGATTTGTGAGATCCAAGATATGATCTGTCTCCTTGTTGTTGTGAAGGACATGTGTATCTCCTATGTATTTTATAATTATGGATTCCAAGAAATCCTTGTGCAAGGTAGTATGTCAATTTGAAAAAGGAGTTTTTCAAAGTTGAGGTCATAAAGGGAAATTGAACATTGGATGTAGAAACATAGTTATTGACATTATTAGGTAGCCAACAAATATCTTGCCCTAGGCCTTTTTTGAGATATAAGAGATGAAATGACTGTATTTGCATGGTAAGTGTGAGCTAAAATGTTCATCAAAACATAATTCATTCATCCAATTAATTGAACTCCATGGGCTTGTAGCTAGGCATCGACCATGGAGATTGGGTACTTTTTAATTAATAAAGATTAATTGAAATGGTTATTAGTTTGAAGGAGTTTAAACTAATGAAAATATTTCAATACTCAAAATATTACAATATGTTGTGAGCCCATGTTCAATAAATAGATGAACCTAATGAGTCACACACAAAAGCATATAGGAAGCACTTATTTGATAAGAGAAATTTTCTAAGGAGTTAGAAAATTGACCTTTAGCGTGTTTGAGGGAGACAGTTTTTGACAGTTTAATTTGTCATCTTGGCTTGATTAATTTAAGTGTTAAATTAATCAAAATAATTTAAAGAATTCAATTATACCAATTAAATGAATAATTTAGCTTAATTGGAGTCATATGACAATTAATTAGTCAACTTAAGAAGTTAAGTTAACACTAATTAACTTAAAGAGTTAAGTTAATTAACTTAAATAGTTAAGTCAACTTAATTAAATTAAAAAGTTTAATTTAATTTATAATGAGAATTTTTTTTTGGAGGGAAATCAAATGGAAGAGTCCATTTGAATTTGCATTTAAAGTTAATTGGCATTTCATTTCATAAGATGAAATATGTAAATGTTAATTAAAGCAAATGGATGTGAAATTCAAATTCACACACAAGTTGGCAAGTTGGCCAACAAGCATGGGAGGTGTGATGCCAACTCACACCTTCTCTCCTCTCTATATATAGCCATGTGGCCTGCCACTATGTGATAGTTGGCATTACACATCAATTCCCTTTAGAAGTGTGATATTCATATGTTGAAGATTTACACTAAATTCTCTCTTCTCCCCCTCACCTCCAAAAACACATCCTATCACCTTCTTCCTCAATTGTTCTATCTGAAGTTAGGTTGATCCGGTGTTGGCCTAAGGTGTGTAGACTTTGTCATTAGAGGTCCAACACTTAGGGGACTAAGTGTTCATTGGTGAACCATTGTTGTCCAGTAGGTTTGGTGGCTGATTTAGTGGACCTAGGGGCTTTTGATTGCAGCAAAATTTTGGCAGAATCTACCTGGATTTGTGGTGGAGTCATCTTCCAATTTTGACAATTTTTAGAATTATGGAAGAGGTCCAACCATTGGCATCTTCTACTGCGAGTAGATCATCCGTTGAATAGTTCATTAAGGTGATCTTCCTCTTGCCTTTGTATTGATCTTCAAAGGTAATTTTTCTATAACTAAATCTTTATTTTGAGCATTAATAAGATCCTTGGAGTGGAGTTTTTTTGTTATATTTTTCCTATTTTTGGTTTTATATTTGGATGCCAAGCTTACTCTTACTTTCACTTAAATATCAAACTATCAGTTCTCTAACAGCCTCGATATTTATGTATTCTTGATTTTTGATTCCTAATTAT
Source organism: Jacaranda copaia (assembly GCA_014898725.1). Lineage (NCBI taxonomy): Eukaryota > Viridiplantae > Streptophyta > Magnoliopsida > Lamiales > Bignoniaceae > Jacaranda > Jacaranda copaia. Next base: position 352,569 of record JACGDI010005785.1, read on the forward strand.
GACCTCAACTTTGAAAAACTCATTTTTCCAAATTATTATATCACCTCCTGTTCTTCACAGACGGACAAAATAGACCCCATCTTGGAACTCACCAACCTCCATACTTAGGTAGCTTGTGCTCAACTAAGCCCCGATCGAGTTGCTATATGGTGGAACAAAATCAAAGTGCAAGGACCTAAATACAAGGGTATCATGAAACCTCAAGTCACATGACAAGTTTTATATACCATTGTAAATTTATAATTTCCCACACCGACGCATCACTTTGATTACCTTGTGTATTCTCTAGGCATGTTTTTAGTGAACTTATTTTCTATCAAATGCCCATTGATATGCATCTATATCTAATATAGATTGCCTATTAAATGAGGCAATGTCTAACCTATTGGAGTAGGCATTGTTAGTACAAGTCTATTTGAATCTTAGATGCCTCATCTCATAAGATTTTGTGACTTAAAATATTTAAAATCATGACCATAGAAACTTGTTGCGTGATCATCATCATATGTGTGACAAGTCCTATAGTCCAGTATGATTTAAGGGCTTCAACCAAATACATGTGAAGAAAATCATAAATGCATAAGATGAAGAATTCCATTTTATTGAATATTGTTCGGTCGACACTGTTACATAGAGTAGTTATACATGCTAATCTAATTAGCTTGTAGGGTGTTATTCTAACAATCTTCTTCTTACATAAAAGCCAATTCCCTATAGCGTTTAAGCCCTTTTTCTCAAGATGTCTTAAAGACCTTTTACTTTTAGGAGTTTAGATAGTGGATTTGCTATTATTCTCTTTCGATGCAACTTTATCCACTAGTATGTTACCTCTATCAATGATCTTATGGATCAAATGATAATAAATTTATTTGTGTTTGGACTGCTGATGAGATCTTGACTTCATTGTTGTCATAAAAGATAATAACAGCTCTAATGGAATGCTAGGCACTACATCCAATGCTTAGATGAAGTTTTTCGTCCTAACACCTTTCTTTATGGTGTTTGACACTGCTAGGGGTGTTCATAGGTCGGGTTAGGTTTGTAAGAAAAATCAATCCAAATTGATTAAATTTAATCGGATTGGGATAGGGTTTCATAGAATTGAATCTCCAAAATCCAAACCAAACTAATCCAATTTAGGTTAGATTAGTTCGGGTTGGGTAGTTGTGTATATCTCTTTAAATTTTTTATTTATTTTTAATTTTACCCTTTCCAAAATTAGATATTATTTTGATTATATATTTCCAATTAATGAAATAATTAAAGATTCAATTTTAAGTAGGTAAAATATTGAAACTAGTGTACTATATGACCAAAACCCAACAATTGTCCAATTGGATATAGTTATATATAATGCCATGGTACTAAGAGCAAGAGAAGAACTTTCCATTAGTTCAAAAAATGCTTTCATATTTTTAACTATGAGAATATTGAAAAGTGCGAGGTTAATTTCAAGAGTGGGCTGGTGATAAATGATTATTAGAATATCATCTATGCTTCAGAAGATAAAATCTGTATAATATTACATTATTTCTTTAATGCTTTTTTGTTGGCTATACCTGTTCGCTTAGCCATCACTTGCCTAGTAACATTAGACATTAATGTTCAAATACACTACTCTACACACCATTTTATCCAAAGGGGCAAAACATTGGTCTACTTACACTATAGATTCAAAAATCTTTAAGAAAACTCCATGCCCAATATATTGTTGGTTGAGGGTGGTGGTAACTCTCATGAGTTAAATAATATGTATGAATAGCAATGTTTGTAACACCAATAAATGCATTTAATGAACCCTCTACCTATACTCAGACAATTTCACTAGCCTCCATTTTCCATCAGCAAATAAGGAAAAAGCTAAAGCTACCTTTGATCCACAAAATGTAAATCTCAACTATATCCATTTTGTATCATTTTCAACAACTTGCAATAGACGATATTAGTTAGAACAAGTTTATATTACACTCTAACTATGAATAATTTAAATAAATTTGTGGCATTTTACTTCAAACTTCCATCTATGTAGTCAAACATCAAGTCTAGGCCAAACTTTCTCAGTTAATTCAGGTAACTCTACAATAACATTAAAGATAAACAAGATTAATTAGTAAAGTGAGTAACTAGAGAAAAATAAAAACAAATTATTAAGTTTCATTACATAATTCAACCTTCTCCACTTCATCCATTTCAACTAGAAGATCAATTGGCTTATGAGGTGTTCTCAACCAATTTTGAGTGCAAATCAAAGTCTCAGTGGTGGTGGGACATAAGGTACTATAAAATAGATCAAGGACTTAACTTCCAATACTAAATGAAGACTCAGATGATATAGTGGACTCTAGAATAGCTAATAGCTACTATGTCCCTTGCCATACAAGATAAAATGTAATATTTTGTTGTTTTCCTTTTCCACCATTTCAAAATATCAAATCCAGTAACATTATCCTCAACATTAACCTCCATATGCCTATCCAATTCATTCTTTTTCACCTCACCTTTCTTTCTCTTCACCCTCAATTTAAATTCATCTTCCCAATAATCATTACAAGTATGAGATTGTGAGTCCACATTCAACGTTAAACAATTAGAATCACCAACGTCCATAGGAATTGAATGCATTGCCACATAATGCTCAAACAACATATGTATGAGATTTTCTAATTTTGTCAACATTTGCTTGCACTTATTGGAACCATACATCTAATTAAAAAAAACTCAACAAATTCTAGCCTGTAATGTAGATTTAGAAAAACAGCCACAAACAAGAGATAATTCAAATTTCTAATAATTTCCCAATATTTATCAAATTTGATTTTCACATTTGTTGCCATCTTTTGCAGCACTATATCATCACTTTTCCTCCACTTATTCAATTGCTTTTGAATATCAAAACGTTTTGAAGAAAGTGTTGGAGATAACATGCAATGACCCATAAAATAAAAGAGTAGCATCATAGAAAATCTTTAAAAAATATACAAACACTCGAGCATGACTCCAATCGTAGCTAGTGGGAGTTCCTTTTTCATTATCAAGAGCTATCAAATAGAAATGATTATCATACTCAAGTTGGGTAAATGCTTTTTCAAACTTCTCGACAATATCTAACATCAAATAAGTGGAATTCCACCTAGTAGGCACATCGAGTGTTAACATTGCCTTAAAAGTTACATTTGCCTCTTGTATATATCTCTTAAAAGTAGCCAATCTAGCTAGAGATGACTTAACATACTTGCATGCTACTCTTACTCAACTAATTGAATAATCTATTTCTTTCAACCCATTGACAACATTTAAATTCAAAATGTGAGCAAAATATCTCATATGCATAAACTCTCTATTTAACAAAGTAGAACTATTCTAATCATTCATGCCTCTAGCCAAATGTACAATAGCCAAGCTGTTGGCACTTGCATTATTTACAGTAATATAACAAATCTTTAAAATTCTCCAATCTTTCAAGCATTTCTCTAAAGCTTTCCCTATAGTTTCACCTTTATGATTAGCAATCAAACTAAAGCTCAATATTTTCTTATTCAATTCCCACCTGTCATCTACATAATGAGCAGTTACACATATATAATTCATATTTTGAATTGAAGTCCAAATATTTGTTTTAAGGGAAACCATTTGATATTTTCAAAAAATATGCATTTCAATTTTTTTTTCTCAAGTCTAAACAATTGCATTCAATTTTAGCAATAGTGATACAAGAAGGAATTTTAAATCTTAGTTGAGCTTCAGCCACAAAACTTTTGAATCCTTGATTGTCAACAAATTTGAAAAAAATTTCATTAGCAATTATCATCTTGGCAAGTGCTAATCAAGATTTTGCTTGATTAAACTCAACTTGTTTCGTACTAACAGTGGTGTTAGAATCATCCTCGCATTTCTTGCTAATAACAATTATTTTTTGCTTCATATCAATGACCTTATCAAGATTTTTCTCACAAACCTTCAAATGGTTTACTAAGTTTGTGGTTCCATGTCTAGCACTATTGTAGGCATAATATTTTTTGCAATGATTACAAATAGCCCTATCATTTTCTTTTGTAAAATGAGTCCAATCATTTGAAGTGCGTTTAGTTGGTTTTCTTTTTCATACCACTTTTTTTTATGGAGATTCTTGTCCTAAGGAAATAGTTTCTTCCATTTGTGATGGAGCTTGGGTGGAGTTTGTGATAGACCTTGTGATAGAAACTCTTTATGCCAATACTTGTGGTTGGAGTGGGAGCACTTCCAACTTAAGTTCCTCCAATGTTTTGAGTTTCACTAGCTTCAATCTCATTATCTCTTGCCATTTGTTGGTTTTAAATAGACTACAAAATAAAAAGAAAATAGATTCATAAATTAGAAAAAAAACCAAAGTTATTGCATTTGAGAAATTTTAACCATCAACAAAGAAAATGTAACCCTAAATCTGAAGTTTTTTGTTATTTTTTTTGTGTTCAAGTCATAAGAAAAAGATAACTAATAATTTTTGCCCATTATTTTTAGCTTTATTATACTGACTTTATTTTAATTTTTTCCAAAATTGAGAAATGAGAAAAAAAGGTTACAATAATTTCCCTGATAATATAAAACTATAATTTTTTTGTAAAACCAAATGTTCATGGTTACATAGTTAGTAACAGAAAGTAATGTGAACTATGTGAGCACTTCCCTCCAGACACATTTAGAGCAAATGCTCCTATGAACCCCATTGTAGGACCAATTACTGCTATGTATATATATAGTATACTAACCTTACTAGGGCACACTATAGCACATTTAATTTCTCCACAACAAATAGCACACACTATTTTGAAGGTATTTCTAAACCTTGGCTAACCATAATCTAATCACTCTTTTTTTTTCAATCTAATTGATCTTGGTATTTTCCATTAATATTGTTTAGGCTAGAATAGGAAATAAAGAAAACAATAGAAAAAGTAATACCAATTGGAAAAACAAATAAAGAATCTGCAGAATCTAGAGAATAAAGTAAGTGTGTTGCCATTGTGGTGGTGTTGCCGTTGTGGTGTTTGGAGAATCTGGAGAATGTAGATTGAGTATTGTGGATGGGTTTGTTAATAGTTGGTTGGAGGAAAAAAAAAGAATGAGGGTGGGGTTTAGGGATTTAGAAATGAGGGGAAGAAAAAATAACTAAAGGTTAAAGATAGAAACAAAAAAGAAAAGTGAAGAAAATTTAAATATATATATATATTATATTTAAAATTTTAATCAGCTAATCAAGTTAGATCAAGTTAGTTTGGATACACAAAAATTATACCGGAGTCCAAACCAATTTTTAATTGGTTTTGATTGGGTTTTACTTAATTGGACCCGATTACTCGATCCAATCCGAACCAATTAAGTTGGTTTGGTTCGAGTAATCGGATTCATTAGGTAAATCTAATATGATGAACACCCCTAAACACCATAATGTATTCTATCTTAGTGGTTAAGTCGATCGTGGTGTCTTGTTTGGAACTCTTCCAACTCACTGTGCCATTCCAACTCTTGAAAGGTTTAGGAGGAATCAAGAAAAAAAAAAGAGGCCAAAGCTGAAGCTACTTGTTTCTATTGTGGTAAGAAAGGCCATTGGAAAAGGAATTGCAATGAATACCTTGATACTAGATGTCGTTCTCACCTTTGTAATCGTTATAGGGGATGGAAAGAAAAAAAGTCTCAATAATGGGGATATGATCCTCCGCTTAGGTAAAGGAGCTAAAGTTGCGGCCACAGTTGAAAGCGTAATCAAGTTAGACTTGGGAAACTCCTACATTTCTACTTGATCCTTGCTTTTATCTACCCAATCTTGTTAAGAATATTATTTCTATTCCCATGTTGGATAATGAAGGATATGATTTTTCTATATCTAATGGGAATTTGAAAGCATTAAAGAATAGTTTTTTAATTCCACAAGGTACATTAAATAATAGATTGTACATTTTGGATTCTCAACCATCGTTAATGCACATTCAACAAAGTAAAAGAACATTAGATAGTCAATAAGATGCCATCTTATGGCATGTAAGACTTGGACATATTTCCAAAAGAATAAGATGAATAAGATAGAAGCTCTTAAAGCACTAAATGTTAGTGTCATTGAGGATCTTCTTACTTGTGATACTTGTTTAAAGGGAAAAATGACCAAAGGTATTTTTGTAGAACAATTAGAATAAACCAAATGCGCTTTAGATTTGATCCATATAGATGTTTATGGGCCACTAAGAGTAGTACAAGAGGAGGTTATTTATATTTCATCACCTTCACCGATGATTATACTCAGTTCGGACAAGTGTATCGTATAATGCACAAGTTCAAAGCCTTTGGAATGAAGTAAAAAAGCAAAAAGGACTAAGTATTAAAGCTCTTCAATCAAATCGAGGGAGAGAATACTTAAGTATCGTATTATTGGCTTATCTAAAGAAGAATGTGATCCTCTCTCAGTGAACTTTACATGGCATACATAACACATTAGAGTAGCTGAGAGGAGAAACCGTACTTTGTTGACATGGCACATTTCATGATAAGTGTTTTTGATGTGCCTATATTCTTTTGGGGATACATCTTGGTATTGATGATGGAGCTAATAAATGTAATACCCTCAAAGTTGGTGCTAAAGACACCGCATGAGATATGGTATGGCAAAGTACCTTCTTACTCCTTACTAAGAGTTTGGGGGTTTCCTGTTTACATCAAGTAGCTAATAGGAGATAAGTTGGATGCAACATCCACCTTGTGCTAGTTTGTGGGATACTTATAAGAGTCTTTAGGTTATTATTTCTATGATCTCTTAGAATAAAAAGTGTTTATTTCAATGAATGCCCCTTTTTTGGAAAAGAAATTTCTATTCGATAGAAATAGTGGTGTTGTTGAATTTGACGAAGTTCGAGATGAGCAACAATCCCACAAGTGGTAGAAACAAGTGAATATCAGAGCCTTACACACAACCTCTAAAAAGGTCGAAATGAATCAATAAGCAACCTGAAAGGTTTGGATTCCTTCATGAGACAGGCCAACTGGATAGTGATCTAAAGACCTATGAGAAAGTATGTTAGACATAGATTTGGGACATTGATTTGATGCCATGAAATCTGAAACTGACTCCATGTACTCCAACAAAGTATGGACTTTAGTAAATCCACTCGAGGTTATAGTATCCGTTGGTTACAAGTGGATCTATATATGAAAGCCATGAGTCAATTGAGTAGTTATGACCTTTGAGTGCGACTAGTGGTAAAGGGTTACACTCAAAGACCTGATATTGGTTTTGAGGAAACCTTTTCACTGATTGCTATGCTTAAGTCCATTAGGATTTTTCTTGCCATAGACACATATTATGACTATGAGACATCACAAATGGATGTGAAAATTGCTTTCCTTAATGAGAACTTTGATGAAGAAATTTCTGTGGAGCAACCACAAAGTTTTATATCTAAAGAGAGTGAGCAAAAGTTTTACAAACTTGAGAGGTCCATTTGTGGACTCAAACTAATGTCTTAATGTTGGAACATATGTTTTGATAAAATAGTCAAATCATTTGTTTTGTCAAAAATGTGTTTGAACCTTGTGTGTATAAGAAAGCTAGCTGGAGTAGTGTATAGTTTATTGTGCCTTAAACCAATGTCATCCTTCTCATTGAGAATGAGAGAGAAATGTTAGAGTGTATTAAAGCATGGTTATCTACTCAATTCTCTATGAAGAATTTAGGAGAAATATCCTATGCATCAAGAATACGTATCCATAAAGATAGGTCAAGAAGGATGTTGGTGCTTTCCCAAACACTGTACATTGACAAAATACTAAATAGGTTTAATTTGAAAAAATCCAAGAAGGGATTCAACCCTATGGGACACGGTCTACATCTCTTCAAGTTTATAGCCCTTAAGACTGATGATGAGAGATATTAAATGTCCCACATACCATATGCATCCACCATAGGGACCATAACGTATGCCATTTAATATACAATGCCAGATGTGGCACACTCTCTAAGTGCTATGAGCTACTTTTAATCTAACTTTAATGAACATGATTGAAATGTTGTTAAAGCAATCCTTAAGTACTTGAAAAGGACTGAGAATTTATTTTTAGTTTACAATAATTTAGAATTGAAACTCGAAGGGTTTTTAGATTCAAGTTTTCAATTAGATAGAGATGACCTAAAATCTACTTTTGGATTTATATTTTGCTTCAATGGTGGTGCAATGAGTTAGAGTAGTTCCAAATAAGACATCACGACCAACTCAACCAGAGAAGTGAAATATACTGTAGCTTCAAAAGCTACAAAGAAAGTTGTTTGGAAGAAAACTTCATCCAAGAGTTAGATATAGTACCTAGCATTGTTAAGCCTGTAGTTGTCTTTGTGACAACAACTACGTGTTGTGCAAGCTAAAGAGTTAAGATCTCATCAGCGATCCAAGCATATTTTAAGGTGATATTATTAGATTAATGAGATCATTGATAGAGGCAAAATTCGAGTGGAGAAGGTAGCCTCAGAAAAGAATATAGTAGATCTACTGACTATACCCCTAATGCAAAAGGTCTTTAAAGGACATCTTAAGAAAATGGGTCTTAAGACTCTAGGGAATTGACTTTAGGGAAAGTGAGAAATCGTTGGAATAGTACCCCACAATCAATTAGATTGGCATGTAAACTATTTCACTTGCGAGACAATCTTGATTGAATGATATTCATTTTTCAATTGCCATTTTCATCTTATGCTTATTTTACTTCACTAACATTTAGTTGAAGCCTTTAGATCACATAAAACTATGGGATTTGGTTGCATATTAGGTAGTGATCATGAAACAAGTCTTATACAGTTGTGATGTTAAAATATTCTAAGTCATAGAATTTTATGAGATAGAGCATCTAAGATTCAGATAGGCTTACACTAATAATGTATAAATCAAAAGGTTGGATATTGCTCTATTTCATGAGCAATCCAAGTTAGACATAGAGAACAAGTTCACTGAAAGCTCACCAAGAGAATCCACTAAATAGCTATAGTGGCAAGTTCTCCAGCTTATATGAGTACATATAATTAGTCTTTAGACTTGAGGATATACACTAGCATAAGCTGGAGAACATAGCAAGTTAGTAGTGGTAAGTTTTTTAGCTTATGCTAGTGCATAAGATTAGCCTTTAGACCTAAGGATCCATGATAACCTTGTGTTTAGGTCCTCATGCTTTGACTCTTTCTTGGCCACTTTGTGGATTTTTAGGGTTGAGCTTGGGTATAAACTACTTAGGCATAGCGGTTTGTGAGATCCAAGATATGATCTATCTTCTCATTGTTGCGAAGAGTGAGTATATCTTTTATGTATTTTATAATGATCGAATCCACAAAATCCTTGTACAAGGTAGTGTGACAATTTAAAAAAGTAGTTTTTCAAAGATGAGGTCATAAAAGGAAATTGAACATTGAGAATAGAAACATAATTATTGAGGCTATTAAGGAACCGGCAAATATCTTGCATTAGGCTTCTTTTGGAAGATAGGAGAAAAAAGAACTGTAATTACATGGGAGACATAGAGCTAGAATAGTTCACCAAGAGCATATTCATTTTAACCAATTAGTTGGGTTTCATGGGCTTGCAGTTGCACAACGGCCATAGAGATTGGGTACTTTTCAATTAATAGAGATTAATTGAATTAAGTTGTTAGTTTAAAAGAATTTAAACTAATATGAATATTTCGATATTCAAAATATCATAAAATTTTTGAGCCCATTTTCAATGAATGAGAGAACCTAAGGGGTCACACACAAAAGCAAGAAAGTTCTATTTGATGAAGAAAATTTTCTAAGAATTAGAAAATTCCTAGTGACCAATTTTGTGGAAGAAACGGTTAGCTAATTTTTGGTCATTTTTTCTTGATTGATTTATTGTTAACTTGATCAAAAGAATTTAAGGAGTTAAATTAGACCAATTAAATTAATTAAAAAGTTAATTTAATTAGTGCCATATGACAATTAATTAGTTAAGTTAACTTAAAGGGTTAAGTTAACACCTTCTAGCTCAAGGAGTTATATTAGTAGACTTAAAGAGTTAAGTCAAAACCAATTAATTAAATTAAGGAGTCAATTTAATTAATGTGAAGAATTAATTTTATAGGGAAATTCAAATGAAGGAGTTCATTTGAGGTGCATTTTGAATTAATTTGGATGGTATTTTATGAGAAGAAATGAAGATTCCAAATAAAATTCAGATGCAAGTGAAATTCACATTTCACATGCTAGTTGTCTTGCTTAGTTGGCACCCTACCTCATGAGAGGTGTGATGCCAACTTGCATCAAACCTCCTCATCTATATATATAGGGGTGGACAACCAAATGCAAGACTAACATGCTAGATTCTCTTTTTCTCTCTAATAGTGTGATCCACTCATGTGTTGAAATTTCACACATTTTTCTTCACCTTGCCTCCACTTTTTGGCCTTTATCTCTTTTTCATCCTTTGGTGATCCAAATGATTAAAGGCGGATTGGATCTTTCCTTGGGTGTTTGGATCATTTCATTAGAGGCTAGACATTTGGATAGCTTTGCTCTTGAAGATCCATTGCAGTGCAAATTAATTGGAGGAGATTTTAGAGGACTTGAAGATTTTTGTTTTTGATGGAATTTTTACTGGATATTCCTCAATATTTTGGGGAGTGCTTCCAAATTTTAGTCAAATCGGAGGTGGTTTGCTAGGGTAAACATTGCCAGATTTCTGTTGTGCTAGAAGGAGATAGTTTTCAAGAGTTCAACCTTATCTTCAATTCTACCTTAGATTTAAGTGATCAAGGTATTTATCCTTATCCAAATCCATCTTAAGAGCATGATTTGATCCTTATATAGAGTGTTGTCATGTTTTGATTTATCTATTTTTTGCTTTATTACATGGATCTTTGTGCTACACTCTCTTTCATCGGCTGCCCTTACTCCAATTTCCTTTGCTGGTTCTTTAATCTCTGTTGCTCTTCCAAGCTCCTCTGTAGGTCCTTCAATCTTGGTTTCCCTTGCTGATCCATCTGCCTCCAAAGTGTTTTCAACCTCCGAGAATTAAATGTTTAACTTTTCTTGTTTGTTAACTATAGATGGTTAACGGTTCCTGATGTAATTTTTCTTTTTCTTCTTCTTCTTTTTGTTTTTGTAATCAATGCATTGACACCATCAATGGGTTTTTCTTATTTTTGTACTTTATAAGATCAACAATAATAAAAAGTATTGCTACAAAGGCGAATAAGATCGACAATAATATATCGTATCGCTACGAAGGCGAATGAGATTGATAATAATATAAAGAATTATTACATAGACGAATATAGCTGAAACCAAATTTTGATTGATAAGTGTTGCTTCATAAATGACTAGTGACTTGCACTTGATTAACATGGTTGCTACGTAGGTGACTTATGATTTACACTTGAATAGGCACTATTGCTACATTGGCAATTAGGTCATATTCGACCCTTGATTACATCATGACGAGTTAGTAGGCATTATTTTTTATGACCTTGATAATTTTATAAGGCCTCTCCCAATTGGTCAAGCTTCCAAACATAGCACGAGACCTCAACCTTTTTGAGCATACAATCCCTTACTTGAAAGCTTCAGGGCATTATTTCTTGTTGTATGCCTTTGCTATGAGACCTTTGTAGTGTTGCATCTTGAGATATGATCATTATCATTTTGCCTTGATAAGGTTGAGTTTGAATGCCTTAGTTTCTCCATTGTGGCTAGGTTATACTATAGAGTTTTTGCTATTTCCTTGAAGGCTTCAATCAAGAGCATGGCATTAGATCTATGGACTAAGTTGTATGGTATTTCATTGGTCAATGTTTGAAGAGTCCTCAGATAAGCTCATAGTACCTCTAGAAGATTATCCGTTTATTTTTATTTTGCACTTTGAAACCTTTTCTTGATGTGATCGACTATGATTTGATTGATGACTTCAATCTAGATATTTCTTTATGGGTTTTTGATCATCATGAAGCGTTGTCGAATTTTGAAGTGTTAGCACCATTTAATGATTTTTTTACTCTAGATCTATAAGTTGTTGTCAAAAATTAATGATCTTGGTAAGTTGAATCTATATATAATGTTTTTCCAAATGAAATTCTAAATTACAATGTCAATTATCTTGACTACGACTTTGGTTCCACCAATTTATTGAATACTCAACTATAAGGATTAGGAATTATGTTAGCCTATGTCCAGAGGGAAGGGGCCAAAGATATAGACACCCCACTAATCGAAAGGCCAAGAAATCCTAATGGCTATCATTGGGCTAACCGTTTGGTGTGACATGTTAGCATAGAATTAAAAGGATTCATATCTAGTGTAAAAATCGACCACGTCCTTAGCCATGGATAGCCAAAAATATCCCTGCCTTAGAACTTTTATGAACTAATGCCCTTCCTCCTGAATGATTTTTGCACACTCCTATATGTATGTCCTTGATGATTTTCTAGGCTTAGATCTGATCGAGATATCTCAAAAGAGGTCCAAGAAAGGACTTCTTGAATAGCCATCCATTGTTATCGATAAAATATCTCGCCGATAGTATATATACTCAGTGTGCAACATCTATCTTTGGAATGCACTTTGTCTCAGAGGTATATGATAATCTTATGTTGCCAGTCTGCAGATGCATCATCGACCTTGAAAATGGAGGCTATTGAGATATCCACCATGGTGGTGGCGAAGGTTTCGACCAAAAGGTTGATTGTTCTCTTGTGAGTCCCTTTGGTCAAACTTGCAAGCTTTGAAAATATGTCCATTGTTTCATTTTCCAATCTCTAGATTTGGTTAAGGGTGAAACATTAGAAGTATGCCTGCAGTTTTTAGACTATGGCTAGGTATTTGACTATCGATATTTCTAGGCTTTGTAAGTACCTTAAAATTAACCTAGAATGAGCTGGGAGTTGGCTATCTTTGTTAAGGGATTAACCCTATGTTGTCAAGCCATTTTTATTCATATAATCAAGGCTTTATATTCTGTTTCATTGCTTGTTACTTGGAAGTCTAATTTTATAGTGTACTCAATCTCAACACCATCTAGTGCGCATAGGAAAATGCGCGCTTCTTTGCCCATTGTGATCAAGCTATCATGGACTTGGAAAATTCGAGGGGGTATTCTCAACCTTTTTGTTAGATAGCCTAATGCGATCTATAATGAAGTCGGCCAGCATCTGAACCTTGATGGCAGTTCGATAGGTAATAGGAGATATCAAACTCCCTTAGCTAGATCACCCATTTGGTGAGTCTGCCTGAATTGTCGAGCTTAGATAAAATATTCTTCAATGGCTAATTTGTTATCAGCACTATACTACATAATTGAAAATAAGGTTTGAGTTACTTAATTACTGTAATCACTCCCAAGGAAATTTTTTCAAACTTGATGTAATTTCACTTTGCTTATTCTAGGATCTTACTTAAATAATACACGGTTTAGTGATTGGTTCTTTTGATGGAAACCAAAACTGAACTGATGACATCAAGTAAGACCATGAGATATAAGCATAGAAGCTTGCTAAGGGTTAGTTTGGGCAATAATAGGGGCTCGGCTAGGTATTTTTTGAGCTCAACCAGTACTTGATCACATTGCTCTATCCATTGGAAATGCTAGTTTCCATGCAATATCTTGAAGACTGGGAGGCGCTCATCGGCCATTTGAGATATGAACATGCTAAGGACCATAATCCGACCTACTATTTTCTAAACCTTTTAGATCAACATGAGAGGGGCAATGCTTTGCATTGCTTTTATCTTTTGGAGATTCACTTCGATTCCTTTTTGGCTGACCATTTACCCTAGGACCTTACCTCATTGGATGCTAAAAGTGTACTTTGCAAGGGCTAAGCTTAAGGCTATAGTATCTTAAGATTTAAAAAGTGTAGGCCAGGTTGGTGAGGTAGTTTTCCCTTTTGATTCTTTTTATTGTCATGTCGTCGACATACACTTCCATCAACATGTCGAGTTCTTTCTTGAATAATATGTTAACAAATATCTAGTATGTTGCCCCTACATTTTTCAGCTCGAAAGGCATGACTATGAAATAGTATGCCCCCAACGGTACGACAAATGAAGTCTTATCTAAATCTTCAAAGACCATGAAAATCAAGTAATACCTTTAGAAGACGTTCATTATGCTCAACAATTCACACCCTGCTCATTGAGTTGACTAAGAGGTCGATACGAAGGAGTAAATAGGGATCTTTGGGGCATGCCTTCTTGAGATCAATGAAGTTGTTACTTATTCTCCATTTATTTTCATGTTTGGGAGTGAGGACTAAGCATAGCTATTTTGGGAATTAGATTTCAACCACTTAGCCTGCTTGGAGGAGCTTCTCAATCTCTTCAGTTATGATCCTATTTTTTTCTTTCTCAAAGACTTATATTTTCTATCATTCAAGATTGGCGAAGGGGTCGACATTCAGTCGGTAAACGATCACATTAGGGTTGAATCCTGCAGATTAGACATTGACCAGATGAATATATCTCAATTTTGTTAAAGGAAATTGATGAGCATGTATTCTATATCTAGCTGTAGTTGGCTTCCAATTTTGGCGTATTTCTTAGGGTTCCTTGGCTCAAGATCAACTACTTTAAATTCATCCATGGTTTGGACCCTAGTATCTTTTACCTTGCATTTTTGTCCTCCTACCTCTTTATCATGGTTGGGGATCGAGAGGTCTACTAGAAGTTTAGGCTTTGAGATTGGTACTTTTGCTCTCGTGAGGTCAACCGAGATGGTGTAACACCTCCAAGCCTTGGTGGCATTGCATAGAGCTTCCCTAGTCCCAGATAGTGTCAAAAACTATATTTTAAGTAATATGTTAACACTATTGCCCAAAATTCATTGAGGGCCAATCGTCCAAGGATAACATTGTATGTGAAAAGGATGTTGACCACTGAAAACTTAACTATCATTGTCCATTTTTTTTGTTTCGTGCTGATAAGGGTTGGAGGTTTGATTAATCTAAGAGGTGTAATTTTTAATCCTTCGAACATAATTGGAGGTGTCCTAATTGGGGAGAACACAATTTTACCTAGGTCTACCTTAACTAAGGTTGAGTAAAAAATAATGTTGGCTGAACTACTATTGTAAATTAGAATCTTTCAAACTATGTAGTTTGCTATTTCCATAGAAATGACCATAGGGAACTTGGGTTTGCTCTCGATGTCTAACTTGGCAATTGAAGCTATGTGTGGTGCTAGGATCAAAATATTTAAAAAAAACATGAATGTAACTAGAACACACACATCCCAAAGGATCAAGACATGTATAGAAATTAAATTTAGAGAAGGGAAATACCTGGGTGAAAATAGACAATTCGAAGCGCAAGAAAAACTCTTTTCAATCGTTGAAGAAGCTCTTCACTGGTGTAGTAGGCTCACCACCATATTTCCTAAAGTTAGACTCTTCCTTTTTAGTTGAAATTTTTACTAGAATGTTACCACACATAGAGGATGCTGCATTCCAAAATTCAGCTAAAACGGAACACTAAAGGGTCACCTAGAACTTCCCACAATAGGCTACTAGAAACCGCCTCTGCAAGAACAAGAGCAACCCAAATGGCTTGCCTCTAATGAAACAGTCCACACACCATAACTATGGCCTATTCTCTACAATATGGCTGGAAATATCTATAGAAAATATGAAAGAAAAGGCTGGGAATATGGAGGTAGAAGATGGAGAGAGTTAGAGAGAATAATGGGAGGCTAACAAATTAGATTCCTGTTACATAATGTTGTTGGGAGAAAAATCACACAGCATGCGTGCCCTTCACACTTGGTTGGCCTTCCTTCTCCTATATCCATATATAGGAGTGGGATGGTGTGTGACCACACACCATCCTCAAGGAGGTGATTCCAAGTGTCCATGCCAAGGTAGCCATTAACTTGTAATTAGTGAATAAGAATATTAATTGAAATATATATTTCATCTTATGACATATCTTGCAATTAAATTCCAATTCCATATTAAATGAACCCTTGATTTAATTATGCTCCCCCAGAAATTAACTCTACAATTTAATTAAATTAAATGCTTTAATTTAATTAATAATAATTTGATTTAACTTTTAAGTTAAGTGCTTAACTATTTAAGCTAGTCAAAATTAATTTAACCCTTAAATTAATCTTAACCAATTGATAGTCATGTGATATCAATTAATTAACCTTAATCATTTGATCTTAATTTAACTCTTAAATTAATTTGATCAATTTAACATTTAAATTGATCAAGCCAAAATGACTACAATTTTACCTCCTCCAAAACTGATAATAGATTTTCTAACTATTAGAAAACTCTCCTTCCTTCAATAGGTCATGTTATTGGCTTTTGTGTGTGACTTTTGGAATATCAAATATTCACATTAGTTTAAACTTTTTTAAACTAAGCGACTCAATTCAATTAATTTTATTAATTAAAGAATACCCAGTCTCCATGATCGATGTCCAACTTCAAGCCCATGGAGTCCAACTAATTGGCCGAAATGAATGTTCTTGAAGAACCATTCTAGTATTATACATACCATACAAATAAGGTCCTTCCATCTCTTATATCTTGAAAGAAGTCTAGGGCAAGAGATTTGTTGGCTTTCTAATAACCTCGATACTATGTTTCTATTCTTAATGTTCGATTCCATTTGTGACCTCACCTTTGGAAACATTTTTCTAAATTATCACATCACCTTTGAAATCAATCATTATAGAACACATGGGAAATGCGCTTGCCCTTTACAAAGATAAGGTATTAGATTCCATCCTGAATCTCACAAACCGTCATATCCAGTAGCTCATGCCCAATCTCTACCTAAGTGGCCTACTAAGTGACACAAGGTTACCATGGATTCTCAAATCAAAGGACTAACAATTTGCACTAGCGTAAGTAAGAGAGCTTTCCACTACCGACTTGCCACTGCAGCTATCTAGTGGATTCTCTAAGTGGGTCTTCAGTACCTTGTTCTCTAATAAACACCCACTAATATGCATCCATATCTCATATGGGATTGCTCATGGAACAAAGTAACATCCAACCCTTGAATTTATGCATTTTTAGTGCAAGTCTATCTGGATCTTAGATGCTTTATTCATAAGATCCTACAACTTAGAAGATTTAAGATTACAACTGTGTAAGACTTATTCCATGATCACCACCTAGTGGTGACCAAGTCCCATAGTCTTGTGTGATCTAGGAGTTTCATCAAAATGCAAGTGAAGTAAATAAAGAGCATAAGATAAAGATGGCCATATAATGAATATTATTTAATCAAGATTGTCTTACAAGGAAATAGTTTACAGGGCCAATCCAGTTGGCTTGCGGGGCGCTATTCTAACAGCAACATGCCTCTGGTCATCATCTCCAAATGTGATAGCTCCAACACTCATCAAAATGTGGAATATAGGATTTGCTCGATATAAAGTTTTGAGTGTGTGCTAGACCTTCTTTCTTAACATCTCAGTATCTCTTCATGTGGGCTTGCTTGCGTGAAAGAAAGTAAGGCACTATGATCCAATTATCAAACCTCAAAAGCGTCAAATTAACTAGTACTTACAAGCATACCAAGGATTAAATCATGTGAGGGATTTATATTTGGTGAGATGATTACTTTGAAAAGCAAACAATCTAAGGAGAGACTTGTGAACTCTTCACAATTTCAGAAACTGTCTACAATTAGTGCAGCTGGAAGAGTGCAAAAATTGCCCAATCAAAGCTCGTCCAAAAATTTCAAGAAATTTACTGGAGCTTCTCAACACCTTTTTGAACTACTTATAAAACATTTAGATCAAAAATCTTTGTGAAACTCCATGTAGAAATTTGCTAAATCGGATTCGATGTAGGTAGATCTCCAAACTCTAGCAAGTCAAATGCCTTGCCTCTATTTTTATGATCCTCACACCAATTAGAGCTTCTAAAATCTCTAGTCTATAAGTTAGAGTAAGACAAGAGATATGATAATGGTGGAGGTTGATTTTAGATTGGAAGAAAAAAGAAGTGAGCAAAGCTTTCAACATATGAATCCAATGCTTGTAAGGGGTATTTGGAGGAAAATTTCAAAGAATCTAATTCTTCACAAATGGTGTGATGCTCTTGGATGATCCTCTATCTATATATATATATATATATATATGTTGAATGGTGTGATGCCAAGGTGGCATCACACATTCCATGAGGAGGGGGACAGCCAAGTGGGGTGCCAATGAGGCAAATTAAATTCAAATCTCACCTGAATTTCATGTGCATTTTAATTACATTTGAAATCTAATTCCAAATTAATTAAGATGCTAATTCAAATAAACTCTTCATTTGAAATTTTCCTCCAAAATTCATTCTTCCTATTAATTAAATTAAACTCTTTAATTTAATTAATTATCCTTCGACTTAACTCTTTAAGTCAAACTAGCTTAACTCTTTAAGTTAACTCAACCAATTGCTGGTCATGTTGACACCAAATAATTAACTACTTAATTATTGATCTAATTTAACTTCTTAAATTAATTGATTAATTTAGCACTAAATAATCAAGCCAAAAATTGACCTTCAAAGTTGGCACCTTAAAATTTTTCTGCTAGGAGAAATCCTTTTCTAGTACCTTAGAAAATTTCTTCATCAATTAGAAAGTTAATTGAATTTTGTGTGTGATCCAATAGGTTTTACCATTCATTGCACATGGGCTCATAACTCTTTGTGACTTTTGAATATCTTATATTTATTTTTGTTTTAAAACTCATTTTAAACTAATTGACTCAATTCAATTAATCTCATTAATTAAAGAGTACCTAATCTCCATGGTTGATGTCTAACCTTAAACCTAGGGAGCCTAACTAATTGGTTGAAATGAATATTCTAGAGAATAATCATTGCTTTATGCATACCATGCAAACATGATCTTTTTATCTTCTATCTCTCGAAAAAGGCCTAGGGTAAGATATTTGTTAGCTCCCTAATAGCCTCAATACTATGTTTTTATTCTCAATGTTCGATCCCATTATGTAACCTCACCTTTATAAAACTCCTTTTTCCAAATTTTCACACTACTTTGTGTAAGGATTTTTAGAAATTGATCATTATAGAATATATAGAAAATGCACTTACCCTTCACAATAGCGAGAAGTCAGATTCTATCTTGAATCTTACAAACCTCCATGCTAAGTAACTTATATCCAATCTCAACTTGAAAGACCACTAAGTGGTCAAAGAAGAGTCAAAGCATGAGGATCGAACATAAGGTTAACATGAATCGTCAGGTCAGAAGACTAATAATATGCATTAGCGTAAGTAGGAGAATTAGCCAGTATAGACTTGTCATTATGGCTATCTAGTGGATTCTTTGATGGGTCTTTAGTGCCTTGTTCTATAACATGCACCGATATCTCATATAGTTGCTCATGAATGAAGTAATCTCCAACTCTTGGATTTATACATTGTTAGTGCAAGTTTATCTAGTTCTTAGATGCCTATCTCATAAGAACTTATGACTTGGAAGATTTAAAATCACAATTGTATGAGACTTATTTCATGATTGCCACCCAATGAACTAACTAAGTCCAGTAGTCATAGGTGATCTAAGGGCTTCATCCAAATGCATGTAAAGTGAAATAAAGCATAAGATGAAGATGACCATATAAAGAATATAATTCAATTAAGATTATTTTACAAGGAAATAGCTTTTACAAGGTTAATCTCATTAGCTTGTACGATACTATTCCAATAATCTCTCAGTTGCCCTAAAGGTAATTCCCCATGGCCTTGAGACCCATCTTTAGAAGATGTTCTTCAAAGACCTTTTGCATTAGGGGCTTCGTTAGTGGATCTGCTATGTTCTCTTCCAAGGCTACTCTTTCCACTCGAATATTGCCTCTATCAATGATCTCCCGGATCAAATGACGTCACCTTAATATGTACTTAGATTGCTAATGAGATCTTTGCTCTTTAGCTTGTGCTATTGCCTCATTATTGTTACAAAAGACAACTAATGGCTCAGCAATGCTAGGTACTACATTCAACTTTTGAATGAAGTTTTTCATCCAAACACCTTTCTTTGTAGCTTCCAAAGCTGCAATATATTTTGCTTTAGTAGTTGAGTAGGCCATGGTGTCTTCTTGGAACTTTTTCAACTCTATGCACTGCCATTGAGGCAAAATATGAATCCAGAAGTGGATTTAAGGTCATCTACATTGGATTCAAAACTTGAATCTAAAAATATTTTGAGTTTCAATTCTCCATTGTCATGTACTAAAAATAAGTCCTTAGTTCTTCTCAAGTACGTAAGAATTATTTTCACAGCCAACTGGTGACTCTCATTGAGATTGGATTAGAACCTACTCGTAACGCTTAGCAAGTATGCCACATCGGATCTTGTATATTAAACTATATACATTACGCTTTAAATGGCAGAGGCATAAGATATGTGATATATTCTTCATTTCTTTTCCTCAGTCTTAGAGCCATAGACTTTGAAAGATGAATGCCATGTCCCATGGGAAGGAATCCTTTCTTGGATTCTTTCATATTAAACCTCCTTAGTATTTAGTCAATGTATGGGGTTTGGGAAAGCACTAACATCCTTTTTGATTTATCTTTATAGATACATATTCCCAATACGTAGAATCTTTTTCCTAAATTCTTCATGTAGAATTGTGTAAATAACCATGCTTTAGTACACTTTAACATTCTTACCTTATTCCTAATGAGAAGAATATCATCGACATAAAGCATAATAAACTATACTAAACTCCCACTGGACCTTTTGTACAAATATGGTTCATACACATTTTTGACAAAGCCAAATGATTTGACCATTATATCAAAATGTGTGTTTCAACTTCGGGATGTTTGTTTGAGTCCATAAATGGATCTCTGGAGTTTGCAAGCCATTTGCTTGCTCCTCTTGGATGTAAAACCTTGTGGTTGCTTTATGTAAATTTCTTCTTCAATGTTGCCATTAAGGAAAGAGGTTTTTACATCCATTTGCCATATCTTATAGTCATAATATGTAGTCATGGCAAGTAGAATCTGAATGGGCTTAGGCATAGCAACCGATGAAAAAGTTTCCTCAAAATCAATGCTAAGTCTTTTAGTGTAACCTTTTGCCACTAATCGCGCCTTAAAAGTCACCACTTCTCCATCTATCCCAAGCTTTTGCTTATAGATCCACTCGCAACCAATCTAAACTATTTCTTTTGGTAGATCTATAAAAGTCCATACTTTATTTGAGTACATGGAGTTCATTTTAGATCTCCTAGCTTCAAGCTAAAGTCTTGAATCTATGCCTGGCATAGCTTTCTCATAGGTCTTTAGATCATCATCTGATTATCTTGTCTCATGAAGAAATTCAAACTTTTTAGGTTACTTCTTGATTTGGTTGACCTTCTCAGAGGTTTTGCACAAGACTCTTGCAATTTATTTGTTTCCACTGCTTGTGAAATTTCTTGATTATCTTGAACTTCATCAAGTTCAATAATAACGCCTTTTCTATCTAATAGAAAATCGTTTCCAAAAAGGTTGCATTCCTCAAAACAAACACCTTTTGTTTTGAGATATCATGAAAATAATAACCCATAGACTTTTTTAGGTATCTCACAAACTTGCACTAGGTGGATTTACTATCCAACTTATCTTCTACTGTCCATCTCACATAGAGGGGAGATCTTTAAAATTTTAGATAGTGGTAAGAGGGTGCTTTGCCATGCCATATCTCATATGGTGTTCTAGGCATCGACTTTGAATGTACTATGTTTAGTAACTTCACCGCCATCAGTAAGCTATATCCCCAAAAGGATATAGGTACATCAAAAAAAACTCATCATGGAATGTACCATGTCCAACAAGACATGGTTTCTCCTCTCGTCTCTTTTATTGTGCTGGGGTGTGCTCAGTGGAGTCCATTGTGAGATAATCTCATTTTTCTTAAGATAATCCAAGAACTTGGTACTTAAGTATTCTTCCCCTTGATCCAATTGAAGGACTTTAATACTAAGTCTTTTTTACTTTTCCATTTCACTCCTATACTCTTTGATCTTTTCAAAGGCCTCAGACTTGTATTTCATAAGATACACATGTCTATACCGACTATAATCATCGGTGAAGGTAATGAAGTAAGAATAGCCACCTCTCCTACTAACTCTTAGTGGTCCAAAAATGTCCCTATGGATCAAATCCAAAGGACTTGTAGAGCGCTTTGTTTGTCCTACAAATGGAGCTTTGAACATTTTTCTCTTCAAATAAGATTCACAAGTAGGAAGGTCCTTAATGCCATTAACTTTTAGTGCTTTGAGAGCTTTTAATTTGCTCATCCTATTTTAGAAATATGGCTAAGTCTAGCATGCCATAAAATGGCATCTTCTTGGATATCTAGGTTCTTTTTATTTGTTTAAATATTCATTAGAGGAGTTGGAGAATCAAGTATGTATAATCCATTAACTAATATACCTTGAGCAATTAAAGAA
>JACGDI010005785.1:375100-417185 GCA_014898725.1 Jacaranda copaia
CTTTTGCTAATTACATCTCATGCAATTCTTGATATATTTTGCCTCACTTTTCATGTAGACCTATAACTCATGTGACATCTACACTACTAGGTGTTAAGTCGAATCTACTAATCAAACTTCAATTTGAGATAGACCCACGACATCCCATGACTCAAATCCAATGCATGGGGGTCTCAAATCAAAGGTGCATCTTTTGCTAAGTGTATGGTCACAACTTTCCACTATAAGTGTGACCCACAACTCGTGAGACATCACACAAATAAAGGTAGCATCAACATGCCACATACTATTGATAGATGGCATGGATTAATTAAAACTCTTTTAATTTGTATCAAATTTAACTTAATATTTAAAAAGCACTTATACATTCTAAGTGGAGGTATTTTGCTTGCAAAGATCTCATCATTTTATTTTATTATTTAGGTTCTCTATATCCTAATCATGCATCTCATATAGCGATACAATATGGAAAGCGTAAATAAGTAACTACACCTAACATGCTCCTAGGATGGCATGACCATAAGCTTAACCAAGTGATGCATTTAGAGTCATAGGTGCATCACTTAGTTGATTTTAGGTGGGTTGACTAAACTATGCTATCCCATACATTCATACGTCTTCAAGCCTCCTTGGATCCTCTTTACTCCTTGCAACTTTTACAAGAGAAAGAAAACCTTCCTCCTAGTGATTCTACTCTAATAAATTTTACAAAATAGAACAAGAGACATGCAAGCCCCATTTAATACAACCTATTTTAACACTTGAAATAAATAAAATCAATATTAAAGGCTCATGATCATCCCCATTCATTCATAATTCATTCAACAATTAAATGAAGAATAAATAAATGTAGAATTGACAATTAATTCCAACAATTAAAAAAAATTAATTCCAACAACTAAATGTTTATCTAATACACAAATAATTTAACAAGCATAACTCTTATGCCATTATTGGAAGATTAACTTAACCAATTTTTAAAAGCACTCAAAAATGTCAAACATAGTTTTGCGACCTTACACAACACTTGTGCATCTATCATGTATGATGCAAAAACTTATTAAGCATTAAAGGAGTTGGAAAAAAAAACTCAAAGCACACCCAAAGCCCTAAAATTAGACTGTTGAGCAGCCCTGGCACATGTTTACGTAGGTCACACCCACATCGTGCGCACAATGTTCGCATGGCGCCTGGCTAACCCCTATTTTTAGGGGTTCAAGGCATGCCAAATCTATTTTCCACTCAAGTTTCATGCACCAATAATTTTAGCACATGTTCTCAACTTGTTAACACACATAATATATGAATTTCTAGATTCAAAACACCTTTTAAAAATGGAAATTCAAGTGCCCAAACATACCTTCAAAAATTAGAAAAAACTAAAATCATATTCTTCAAAATCTCTAATAAAACTCCAATCTTATTAGATTAAAAAATGACCAAAACTCTTTTGATCAATCAACAACATGCTATATCCACATATAACATCAGTCAATGCCAAATCAACATTCAACATTAATCACTATGAATTAAAACAAACTAACTATATGAATTAACACTTAAATCACATAATAGCTTGCTTTCAATTCATCAATCTAGGAGCCACACACAACATCAACCAAACACTCCAATCCATAAATTGAACTGAGAATTTAGTGATCTAGACTAATCCATCACATTAATCAATCAACTAAGGAAAATCCAAATCTAAGTATGATTTAGGCTTTGATACCACTTGAAAGCAAGTAAGGCACTAGGATCCAATTATCAAAACTTTAAAAGCATGAAATTAACTAGTGCTTACAAGCATACCAATGATCAAATAATTCTAGGGTTTCATATTTTGTGAGAGCATTATCTTGAAAACAAAAATATTCAAGGAGAGATTAGTGAACTCTTCATAATTCCAGAAATTGTCTACAATTGGCGCAGTTGGAAGAGTGCAAAAATCGCCCAACCAAAACTTCTCCAAAACTTCTGAGAAAATTATTGGATATTCTAAACACCTTTAAGAACTATATGTAAAAATTTTGGATCAGAAATAATTCTAAAACTCCCTATAGAAAATCTCCAAATTGGACTCTGTGTAGATGGATCTCCAAAATGTAGCAAGTCAACTACCTTACCTCTATTGTTATGTTCCACACACCAATTAGATATTCCAAAATCTCTAGTCTATAATTTGGATTAAGAACAAAGATATAATAATGGAGGAGGCTGATTTTAGGTTGGAAGGAGGAAGAAAAAGAGAGCAAAGCTTTCAACACATGAATACAATACTTGCAAAGGGTTTTTGGAGGGAAATTGCAAAGAATCTAATTCTTTACAAATGGTGTGATGCTTTTGGCTGATCCTCTCTCTATATCTACATATAGATGCTGAATGATGTGATGCCAAGGTGACATCACGCATTCCATGAGAGTGGGGCAGCCAAGTGGGGTGCCAAGGTGGCAAATTAAATTCAAATCTCATTTGAATTTCATGTACATTTTAATTACATTTGAAATCTAATTCAAAATTAATATACTAATTCAAATGAACTCTTCATTTGAATTTTACCTCCAAAATTCATTCTTCCTATTAATTAAATTAAACTATTTAATTTATTTAATTTAATTATTATCCTTTGATGTAACTCTTTAAGTCAAATTAGCTTAACTCTTTGAGCTTAATTTGTAAGTTAACTTGACTAGTTGATGGTCATGTTGGCACCAAATGATTAACTCCTTAATTATTGATCTAATTTAACTCCTTAAATTAATTGATTAATTTAATACTTAAATTAATCAAGCCAAAAATGACCTTCAAAATAGACACCATAAAATCGATCCATGAGGAGTTAGTTTTCTCCCACTTAGAAAATTTTCTCCATCAATAAGGAAGTTAATTGGATTTTGTGTGTGACCCAATAGGTTCTACCATTCATTGGACATGGGCTCACAACTTCTTGTAACTTTTGAATATCTTAGATTCATTTTAGTTTAAAACTTCTTTTAAACTAATCAATTTAATTCAATTAATCTCATTAATTGAAAAGTACCCAATCTACATGGTTGATGTCCAACCTCAACCTTATGGAGCCTAAATAATTGGTCGAAATGAATATTTTGGAGAACTATTATTACTTTACGTGTACCACGCAAATATGATCTTTTCGTTTCATATCTCTTAAAAGAGGCCTAGGGTAAGATATTTGTCAACTTCCTAATAGCCTCAATACTGTCTCTATTCTCAATATTCAATCCCGTTGTGTGACCTCACCTTTGGAAAACTCATTTTCCAAATTATCACACCACCTTGTGCAAAGATTTTTGGGAAACAATTATTAAAGAATACATAGAAAATATACACGTTTTTCACAACAGTGAGGAGTTAAATTCCATCTTGAATCTCACAAACCTCTCTGCCAAGTAGCTCAAATCCAATCTCAACTCAAAAGACCCACTAGGTGGTAAAGGACAAGTCAAATCATGAGGACAAGGTTACCATGGATCCTTAGGTCAGAGGGCTCATAATATACACTAGCATAAGTACAAAAACTAATCACAACCAATATGTCACTATGGTTATCTAGTGGATTCTCCAGTGGGTGTTCAGTACCTTATTTTCTAACAAACAACTACTAACATATACCTTTATCTCATATAGTTGCTCATGGAATAGAGCAATCTCCAACTTTTAGATTTGTGCATTGTTAGTGCAAATCTATTCGGATCTTAGATGCCCTATCTTATAAGATCCTATGACTTGAAAGATTTAAGATCACGACCATGTGAGACTTATTCCATGATCACCATCTAGTGAACTGACCAAGTCCCATAATCATAAGTGATCTAACGGCCTTATCTAAGTGTCAATGAAGTAAAATAAAGCATAAAATGAAGATGGCCATACAAAGAATATTATTAAATCAAGATTGTTTTATAAGGAAATAGCTTTAAAAGGCTAATCTCATTAGCTTGTCGGGCATGATCCCTACAATGTGATCGTATCAATTATCCCTGGGATAGTTGAGGCGGCTTCATTTATTTAAGGTTAAAGATTGAGTTGTTAGGGTGGGTTTCAAGATCTTTCTTTTTATGGAAATTGATTGTTGGTTTTTGTTCTCTGCACTACTATGTTCTTCTCAAGTACCCATGTTGGATCAACCATTCGATCTCATCTTAGAGTTGAAAGAAATTATTCGTGTTGTACCTCTTTTGCTTGTGAAAGTAGCAGTACTTCTTCAATTCTTTGATTCTAGGTCTTTCAAGCAACTTTCTTGGCTTTTTCAAAGGTTGTCATATCAAATCACCCTGAAAATCTCCTTCTTCGATGTGTTTAGCAGGCTGTTGTATGTCATTCTCTTGATTAGAGACTGATATCCATCCCGATCAATTTTGTCCTCTCTGAGCTTTCTTCTTTTTTTGTTTCTTATCTGAGTTCGACTGCTTTACTTGAGATAATTCATGTCTTCTTGTGCCATGTATTGATCAGCAAGGTTGAGCAATGTCTCTATATTGCGAGGCCTTTCTCGAGCTAGGGGGTTAGCACACTTCTTATAGTAATAGCCTAAGAAACATATCATAGATAAGGAAATCGACCTTCAAGTTTTTGATTTTCAACACTTCATTATTGAACCTCAAAAACAAGTCTCATAAGAATTTTCCTTCATTTTGCTTTATTGAGTGAAGGTGAGTGTGTGGAAACTTATTCTTCTTTTTGCTGGTGAATTGATGCAAAAATTTGTTGCATAAGTAACCGTAGAGTTGATGAACCGCAGTTCTAACTTGACAAACTAATCTAGGGCCACACCCTAGAGGTGATTACCAATAACTTAGCATGGATGTAATTGTTGTGTCTGTGTAATTTCATAATATGCTCAAACTATGTCAAGTGCTAATTCGAATCCATTGATTCATCATACTGTGGTAGTCCTATAGGAACTTTTACGCCAATAGCCATTCTCTCATTGGTAATCTCTTGAATGAATAGGGATTCTCTCTTCCAACATTAGTACTATGGTACGTTGACTCTGCAATAGGCTGGGTTGAGTTAAGAGAATTTTTCTATCTATTATTTAAATTACTGCACCTAGTAGGAGACTTCTTTCTATTTTATTATTCCCCTCGTTCAAACCTTCCTAGGTACTGATGGTTTACCCTAGGGCAGTTGAACTTGTCATTTGGATGTTGAAATTGTTATAAGCTGGTTGTTGAGTTATCCACTTCTTTTTTTGGTTGTTTGATAGGGTCAATCAAGTGAGTTGGCCAACGTACTGGAGTCTCCTAGAGGGCCATATACTTACATAGTGCTCAAGGCTAGGTAGGGGTTTAGCTCATGAGTTATGCTCATTATGACGGTTCATTGTTACTCTCTTTGCTTCTAGAGTACCCTATCGACCTATCAACAAATAGAATTGATCAATTATTCCAATGAGATCACAATGACCTCTTGGGTTGGGTGCTAGACCGTGGTAGGTCTTAGGGCCAAAGAGGCTATAGAGTTAGAGGCTAGACTTACTCTAGGTTAAGTTTCTCCTTCTTCAACTGTCTTTTGAACTAAGCTGGTCTTGCATTGGATTTCTTCATGTTGCAAGCCTAAGGGTTTCCATATATAGTGCTAATTATTGATGCAAGAAATGTCTCCTTGTGATTTTGCTTAAATGTCAAATGGTCTCACACAGATAGGTCAACCTGAATCACAGAACACCATTAGGCTTGCCAAGGTAGCCCTTAGCTAAGACCTTCTAATGCTTAAATTAGTATTGAGCTGAAAGCTTAGTTGGAAGACAGGTGATGGATAATAGAGTGAGTGATTTAGTTTGCACACACTTTTCCCAAGTGTTGACAATAAGTATTTACATGGGCCACGTCTTTGGTCAAATTAAATCTCTCTACACTGATCTCTAATAGTAATCGACTTTCTTTTCTAAGGGAAAAATTGGGCTATTTCTTCCCCCAATCAACCTAGCACGAATTTGGTGAATAGTATTTAGAGGTGGTGGGAGATAGTGTGGCATGTGTTACAGTATTTAATGTAGGGGAGCCTTAGCAAGGAACAACATTAAATGTAGTGAATTTTATCTTATGCCAGCCCTATTTTATATCTGATGCCTCGATGCTCGACTGCCCACTTAGTCTATGGGTTGTTTCACTCAATTATTTACCTTGAAGAGATTAGAGGTTAAGTACTTAATGTGAAGTTCATTCATTACCCTTACAGTTTGCTTCAGGCTCCTACCCTTTTGTTTCAATTCATCTCAAGACTCGACCTACGAGGTTGAGTTCTATGTCATAACATTATGCTAAGGTAGTGATCATAACTTTCCATGGAGAATGTGTCCCACGACTCGTGAGCCAACAAATAATTATGGTAGCATCTCATGTCACACACCTATTGGTAAAAGTTTTGGATTATTAAACCCCATTTAATTTTATCTATTTCGACTCAATATTTATAGAACTTAGACTCTTCTAAGTGATGGAATTTTTTATTGTAAGATCTCATCATTTTTAATCTTTACTTATTTAGGCTTTTTGCCCTAAACATGCATTACCATGCATTAATAAGATAAAGAAAGTAAAAATAAGTAAATGAACCTAGCATGCATCTAAAGTTGGGATGAGCATGAGCCTTAACCAATTAGTGCACTTATTGCTATAGGTACACTACTTAGTTGATTTTGGTGGTTTGATTAAATTAATAGATCCTATCTATTATATGAATATGTTCCATACATTCATAGGTATTCAAGCTTCCTTGTTCCTCATGACCTTCTTAATCTTCTAGTAACAATTACAAGAGTGAAGAAAACCTCACCACCTAAGAGTTCTACTCTTATAACATTTACAAGGTAGAAAATCAAGAGGCATGCTAACCCCATCTAATACAACCCATTCAATCAATATTGAAAGTTAATTAAACTAATTTAAAAGCTCATGTTCATCTCAATACATCCATTATCCATTCAACAATTAAATGATCTATAGATAGAATCGACATTTAATCTAACAATAAAGATTTTATCACATAAACAATTAATTAAAGGCAAAATTTAGCATAACACTTGTGCATTCTAATTTTGCATCAACTTGAAGAGCTTCTTAAAATTGACTAAAAAATGTACAAAAATGCCCAACATTAGCTTGAGGAGTTGCATAACACTTATGCATCAAAATTGAATGGAAAAATGAAGTTTAGCAAGCAAAAATGCACCAAAAGGGCAAGACAGTGGGCCATTAGTAGCTTGTGGGCCAGCCACTACCCTTCTGGCCACCCATGCAGGCTGCTGGTGCCCTTATTTTCATGCTAGTGGCACCGCTCTTAGCAAGGCCAGCAACTTTAATGGGCGCTGTTATACTCATTTTGTGCACTTTTTCATGCCTAAGCTCTTGGATGCCTCCAATACATTATTCCACACATATTTTGATGAATTTTCAAATTTTAAACACTTTAAAAAACTAAAAATTAAAGTCCTCAAGCATGCTTCAAAAATTAAATTCAAGATTGAATCAAATTCAATGAAGAATCACTATTCTTCAAACTCCTTCAAGAAACTCTAATCCAATTGGATTCAAAAATTGCCAAAATTCTTTTAAGTAGTTATCAGCATGCTAAATCACCATTTAACATCATCTCATGCCAAATCATCATCTAGAAATTGAATCATAAATAAATCACTATCTAGCATATATTAACATATTTCAATTCAACACATATAGAGTTACATGCATCAACTCTAAAATCTTAAATCCATCAATTGAATTAATAAATTAGAGTCCTAGAATCAATTTATCACATGAATCACTCAACATATCTAAAATTAGGAATAAAATTGGCTCTAATACCACTTGTAGGAAGTAATATTGCAATGATCTAAAATAATTACAAATTAAAGCGACATTAAACTTGAAATATCACTAAGGATCTTATTTCATGCCACAATTAAGTATTTAGATCAAGAAAAAATTACCTTGAAAGAAAACTTTGAAAGAAATGAGAAAATCTTCCACTAGAGCACTTTCTATGTAAGATCTACCTTCTTTTTCCCTTTAATCCTCTTCTCTGTACCAAAGATCAACTTTTTCTCAATAAAACTCCTCCAAAATGAGAAAGAAACAGTAGAAATCTCATGTCAAAACACACCAAGGTTGCCAATGAGAGTTCTCCAAAAATCGCCTCTTCAATCTATGGAAAACTCTTCTCCAAGTGCAAACTCAAGTTTACCAACTCTTAGTAGTCTGTATGTTGTGCCTATAAAGTTGATACATGCACCCAGGTCACTCTAATTCCTCATTCAATTTCTAGAAGATGGATGAGGAAGAAGAAGGAACAAGGGAGAAAGTGTGAGGAAGTTGGAAGAGAGCGAAGATGGTTGGAGATAATCTAGGGAAGAGGTATTTCTCAACACATGAGGTAATGTCGTTGGGAGGGAAATTTGGTAAGCATTGGCTGTCCATTGTGAGGGATGTGTGGTGTATTTATAGTGGGATTTGGATGCTTTTGGAAGCTTCCACCACACTCTCCTCATGTTGCCAACTTAAATGCCCACTTGTATGCCCGGTTGGAATTTTAATTTCTAAAATTAAAATGCCAACTCATTAATTTAATATGGACTCTTCCATTTTAATTTTTTCTCCAAAATTAGATTCTTTTGCTAATTAAATTAAGGAGTTAATTTAATTAAATCAACTTAACTCTTCAAGTTAATTAAATCCAAAAGTTGACCTTGAGTAATTAAATTATTACCACATGGCACCAATTAAATTAATTCTTTAATTTAATTAGTCTAATTTAATTTTTTAAATTAATTTGATTAATTTAAGATATAAATTAATCAAGCCATTGTGACCAAATCTTAATTAGTCAACTTTATCTTCTTTCAATCTTGACCACACTAATTATCTAACTCTTTAGATAATTTCTCCAATCTAATTATCTAACACTATTATACCCTTTAGGTTCACCAATTAATTAGATATGGGCTTATAACTCTTTGTGATTTCTTGAATATCAAATATTTTGATTAGCCTAAACTCGTTTAAGCTAATCACTCTATCAATTAGTCTTTATTAATTGAAGTCTACCCAATCTCTATAGTCAATGTCTAGTACAAACATATTAAGCCCAACCAATTGGATGAATTAATTTGAGGGTGAACCATTACTGCTTACAATTTCCGTGCAAATACAGTCAATCCATTTTCTATCTCATGAAGAAGTCTAATGCAAGATATTTGTTGCTTCCCTAATAATCTCCATAACTATGTATCAATTTTTGATGTTTAATTCCTAATTATGACCTCAACTTGGGAAAACTCCTTTTCCAAATTACCATATTACCTTGCACAAATATTTCATAAAATAGATCATCTAAGAATACATAGGAAATCAACATGTTCTTCACAATCAAACAAAATGGATCCTATCTTGAAACTCACCAACCTCCATACTTAGATAGCTTGTGCCCAACCTAAGCCCAAGGCGACCTACTACATCGTGAAAGCAAAATCAAAGCACAAGGACCTAAATACAAGGTTACCAAAGAACCCCAAGTTATAAAACTAGTTATATGCACTATCATAAGTTAGAGAATTTTCCACTACCGACGTGCCACTTTAGCTACCTTGTGAATTCTCTAGGCGAGTCTTTAGTGAACTTGTTCTCTAACAAGCACCCACTAATATGCATCTATGTCTAACATAGACTGTCCATGAAATGGGGTAATCATTAGTGCAAGTTTATCCGAATCTTAGATGTCCCATCTCATAAGATTCTATGATTTAAAATATTTAAATAATGACCAAAGAAACTTGTTCAATGATCACTATTATATATGTGGCCAAGTCCCATACTTTAGTATGATTTAAGGGATTCAATCAAATGCATGTGAATAAAATAACAAATGCATAAGATGAAGATGGCGGTTAGAGGTAAGAAAGTGTAGGTTTGTGTGGTTCTAGGATCCAAATATTTTCACAAAAGGATGAAACAATTTAGCCCACACAAACACCCTAATGATTATAACATGTGTGAAATTCAGATTTGGAAAGGAAAAATACCTTGGTGATGGCAAAAAAATGAAGAGCAAGAGTCAAACTCTTTCCAACCGTCAAACAGGCTTTTCAATGGTGCAGCAGGATCACTACCATTTTTCCTTTGGATGAACTCTTCTATTTGGGATAAAATTTTTATTGCAACTCATCAACCCTTTGAAGATTCTACAACCCAAATTTTAGGTTGATCAGAATACCATAGGTACTCCTCGGATAAGCAAAAACCAGCTACTAGATATTGCTCCAATCAAGAGCAAAAGCAATCAAAATTGATTGCCTCTAATGCAAGCATCCACACACCAAATCTATGGCCTATTCTATACATAAAGGCTGAAAAATATTCAGAGAATAAGAGGAAGAAGGATGGGAATATTGAGGTGGAAGGAAGAGGGAGAAGGAGAGAGTGATGGGAGGTTAACAACTTAGATTCCCACTACACAATATTGTTGAGAGAAAAATCACACAAAATCTACACACCTCACATGCATATGGCTGGCCACTTTACCATATCTATATATAGGAGTGGTTACACACTAATCTATGATTTAGATCAAGTATTTGAAGATCTAGATCATTTCATCACATAAATCAATTAAAAGAGAATCCAAAATATAGCATGAACCTGGCTCTGATAATAGTCTTTGGCCAAGGCAGTGTGACAATTTAGAAAAGGGATTTTCCAAAGATGAGGTCATAACCTAAAATCAAACATTTAGAATAGATGCATAGTATCGAGGCTACTAAGGAGCCGACAAATATCTTGCCCTAGGCCTCTTTCATAAGATAGGAGACAGAAAGACTATATGTACGTGGCACACGTAGAATTAGAATGGCTCACCAAAAGCATCATTTGGCCAATTGTTGGGCTCCATGGGCTAAAGGTTGGATATTGACCTT
Source organism: Jacaranda copaia (assembly GCA_014898725.1). Classification (NCBI taxonomy): domain Eukaryota; kingdom Viridiplantae; phylum Streptophyta; class Magnoliopsida; order Lamiales; family Bignoniaceae; genus Jacaranda; species Jacaranda copaia. Next base: position 386,034 of record JACGDI010005785.1, read on the forward strand.
GTAGATTGAGTGCTCTTCAATTAATAGAGATTAATTGAATTAAGTTGGTTAGTTTAAAGGAGTTTAAACTAATGTGAATATATAATATTCTAATGTCATAAAAATTGTGAGTCTAGGTCCAATGAGCAGTAAAACCTAATGGGTCATATACAAAATCCAATCAACAATCCTAAATATTGAGGGGAATATTCTAAGCATTAGAAGAATTCCAAGGTGGCCAAAAATTAAAGGAATTGGTCGATACAATTTTTTAGTCATTTTAGTTTGGTCAATTTAATTGTTAAATTGATCCAATTAATTCAGTGAGTTAAATTAAGACCAATTAAATTAAGTGTTAGTTTAATTTGGTGCTACCTGACTATTAATTGGTCAAGCTAACTTAAAGTGTCAAGTTAACAAGGACCTAGCATAGAGAGTTAAGTTAGTTGATTTAAAAATTAAGTTAAAGTTTAATTAAATTAAAGTATTTAATTTAATTAAAATGAAAAATTGATCTTGGAGGGAGAATTCAAATGAAATGTTCATCTAGAGTGGAATTAGAATTTATTTAGTAGGCATTTCATTAGATGAAATGTAGATTCCAAATGAAATTCAAATTTATACTAATTAACAAGCAACTTGCAAGATGCTTGTAAGTTGGCAAGTGAATGGTGGCGCCCCTACCTTGAGGAAGGTGTGATGCCACCTTGGCATCACACCATCTTTCCTTTATATATAGATATATAAGGGAAGGCCACCAGTTGAAGATCAATTCACAAATTTTGTGCATCTAAAAGTTAGATAAAAAATTTCCCTCCAAACGTTATTCTCTCATGTGTTGAGGATTCACTCTTTTTTCACCTCCCTCACCATTTTCAGCCTCCAACCAAGCTCTCTTTCTTCTTAGTTTGTCTAGCTGAATTAAGGAGAAAAGGATTGTCCATTGGTGTGTAGACTTTGGCATTAGAGGCAAGAAGAATTTTGGATTGCTTGCTTTGGTGATTCTCTATTCCATTAGAGACTTTCTAGATTATGTTCAAGGTCTTGCCAAAGGATTTTGATGCTAAAATTAATTGGACATTCTCTATTGAGTTGGTGAAATTTTGGTCCAAATTTGCCAGATCAAAAGTTGATCACACCTTGCTGCACCAGTGATAGTCTACTTTTGGGAAATAAAGTATAACTTCAAGTTTTGGTTAGATTTTGCTTTAGAGCTAACAATCTAACCTTAATCCATTATATAGAAATAATTTAGATCCTTGGATTGGTGTAATCTAAGTTAGATTTCAATTTTTAAATATTTTAAATTGGATCCTTAGCATTACAGCTCTTTCAAGTGGTATCAGAGCATGAGGACCTAAATACAAGGTTACAATAGATCCTCAAGTCAAATAACTAATTATATACACTAGTATAAACTAGAGAACTAGCTACTATGACTATCTAGTTGATTCTCCGAGCGGGTCTCCAACGCCTTATTCTCTAATAAGTACCCACTAACATGTGCTATTATCATATGCACTTTGCTTATTGAATAAAGCAACATCCAACCCTTGGATTATGCATCATTAGTACAAATTTATTCAAATCTTAGATACCTTAACTCTAAAAATTCTATAACTTGGAATATTTAAGATCATGACTATGTAAGACTTATTCTATGATCACTACCTAATGTGTGACCAAGTCCCGTAGTCTTGTATAATCTAAGGGCTTCAACCATATGCCAATGAAGTAATATAAGCATAAGTTGAAGATGGCCATTTAGAAAAAATATCATTCAATCAAGATTGTATCACAAGTAAATAGTTTACATGCTAATCTTATTGGCTTATGGGGCATTATTCCAACACTGCTTATCAAGGAGGTGCCATGCCATGCAAGCAGTTCAACTATCGCATGATGCACTACCTGTGGCTACAACATCTCCAGCTCGACCCCGAACTACCCCAACATCAAGCCTATCCTCACAATGTATGAGGAAAGCTGTGCAGCAAAGTAGGCCTGCACTAAAAAGAATAGTTGCTAACAAAGGCAAGAGCCCACCTAAGTCTTCTAGCCCCTTGACAAACTACAATATATTTGGTCATCAGGAAAACAACAAGTTGTTCCAGATGGTTGACTTGTTGTCACCTTGGTTCAGGACTAACATGGCTATTCACAACTCCATGTCGCTAGGTATTTGAGCTCCCCAATGAGCTATGATATATTTAGTTGTCCAAATAATAATAAGTTGTTCTAGCTGGTCGACTACCATCACCTCGATTTGGGATCAATGTGGTTGTTCACAACTCCATTCAGTAAAGACGGTATGGTCAAGTGATGCCCTACCACTGAAAACGACGATGGCTAGTTGTTCATCTTTGACTTATGAAAGTTGATGGATATAACTAATGGAGGCCAGTTGAGAGTAATGGCCTACCACTCTAATATGGTAAAGTGTCTAGTCGACTATTGCATGATGATTAGGATTTTGTTCTTATTTGCTTTTATTTTTTTTGTTTGTTATGGTATTGATTATGTCAACCAAAATTTTGTTGCTCGTGAGCTAGCTCAACTATTATTTACATAGGAGGTCGAAAGTTGCTCTTGATGAGCGAGATCGAATTTTGTCCAACTACATTGAAGTGGAAATCCTCAAGGCTGAGGTCAAGTCAGCACAAGCGCAAATCAAGCAGTTAACTAAGGAGTTGGAACAAACTACCACTTACCTTGTAGCAAAAGATGCCTAGTTGATGGTTGTAGTTCCTGAGAAGAGTGCAACTGATGAATTACTAAAAAAGGTTTAAGTGGATGCCTAGATGCACTATGATATTAGTTGAGGTCATGGCTATAATAATGCGCTCAACTTTGCTCGAGCAAAGTTTTCCCGAATGCTACCCAACATTTAATGAGAGACAGTTTGACAGTTTGTTGCTAACCTTCATCTTCCAAGATGCTAGCATTATCTTTTCTATTAACGACATGAGGGATGCCTTCAACAAGGTAATTAAGCAGCTGAAGTTTCTTAGCTACACCTTTCATCCATAAGATAAGCAACATTTGAATCCTATGCTTGATGAGCAACTACCTATGTATCCTGATCCTGACAAGGGTGGTCCTATAGAAAAAGCTAACCCCAATGTGGCTACTCTCATCAAGGCACCAATGACCACCCCCGTGGCTGTGCCTAACTATGTTGCCAAGGTGAAGGTAGTGACCACAGAGTTTGACTATGCTAATGACTTCACCTTCGACATCAGGGATGGCAAGATCAACGTGGCTAACTTTTTCCCCCTAGAGAGCATCCTTTTCTAGTTAATAAAGTAGGTCTTTACCAACTAGCTCCTAGGTCAATGCAGCACTCACCATAGTTGTACATATCCCCTCTGAGGACTATCTTGATCAAGCAATCGAGGAAGGTGTAGCGATTGTGATGGTGAAGGAGTATGTTTCAAACTAAGCATTGTCTAGTGATCGAGTAGCAGCAGTGATGTCTTTTCTTAGTTTGTTCAATTGTTGTTTGCTTTTTTTTTTCTTTTTCTTAGAAATTTGTATTTGAGATGCTATGCTTTTAATGAAATGGTATTTTATGCTCATTAACACATATTGTATGTTGTTTTGGTTTCAATGCTTTCATTCTTATCAACTATTAACCACTAATAACGATGATATAAGTCATTCAATCCCAAATAGGATAACATAACTCCTTAATGAAGTTTTAATGAAGCTTATGGTCGATTTAAAAATTACTTGGTGTTGGCTTTAAAGCTAGTTCAAACTACTATCATCACAATTGAATAAATAATATTGTTGAATCAATCGTATTAACTTAATATTTTGAATCATATATACTTGATGTTTCTTGCAAGGTTGTCTTTGATTGCGAGGTCAAAATTTTTTGTTGAATCTGTACCATTTTTAACTTGGAGTTATTGTTCATTATTTTGGACAACTTGAGGTTAACTTTGGGTTTGATATTGAGCGGACAACTTGCTTATTAAGTTGGGCTAAAATACCTTATTTTGTGTGGTGTGGAACCACTGTTTTGGTTGATTATTGGGCCAATCATAAATGATCATATCATTCATTAACTTAGGCTAAAAGCTTTATATCGAGGCTCGAAGCCAGCATTGTGATTGACTACAGGGTCTATCATACACAATCAAATTGCTTCAATTTAGGTTAAAGTATTATATTATGATGGTGTAAGTAGACAACTATAAAAAATGTAAGCAATTTTATTAATGTGAGATAACATAGTGGAGACATGAGGTCCTTTTACACAAAATTTCTTTAAATTCAATACATTCCATGATCGCGGGAGTTCGTTGCTAGCCATGTCCTCTAGTTGGAAAACGTTATGCTTTACCACTTTGACCATCGAGTATGGGCCATCCCATCTTAAGTCAAATTTACCTATATTTTCAAAAACTTAGACCTTCTTGAGGATAAGGTCACTAATTTTGAAACTCCATAGTCGAATCCCCTTATTGTAATGTTGTGTCATCTTCGATCTATAGTGCTGCATTATTTTATATGTTTGTTGGTGCAACTCATTAATTATTCTAGGTTAAGCTCTCTTTTAAAGTTATTTCTGATATGATTGTAGTATATGACTCATGTACTATGTTATATTAATTATGTTGGGACAATTACTTCTGACCTGTAGACTAAATTATATAAGCTATGACTAGTAACTGTTCGAGAGGTTGTCCTGTAAGCCCAAAGTATCCCCAAAAGGTAATCTACCCAATTTGCTCTAATTTCTATTAGTCAAGCTTTGAGGTAGTCAAGGATTGTTCTATTCACGACCTCCATTTGGACATTAGCATAAGGATTCCCCGCTAAAGTGAAATGTTGTTGGATACCAAAGCTCTTGCACTAGTTGTGGGTGTTCTTGCTTTAAAACTGTGTCCTATTGTTGGATGTCAAAACTTTAGGTAGACCAAACAGATAGATAATATTTTTCTCTATAAAACGTTTGACCGCTGCGTCGGTTATTTTAGGGACTGCGTCCACCTCAACCCACTTAGTAAAATATTCGATGGTAACTATCATAAACTTCCTCTGGCCTGTAGTCTTTGGGAAAGAATTGACTATATCTATTCCACGTTGGTCGAATGGCCATGCTATCTGGATGGGAACTACGGTCGCAACAAGTCAATAAGGTAAATTTGAGTGGATCTAACACTATGAGCATTTCTAGGTGAAGTCAATTACACCCTTCAGTAAGGTTAGGCAAAAATACCCCTACTTAATGCTTTTGTGGGCCAAATATTGTTCTCCCGAGTGGTTGCCACAGAGACCTAAGTGGACTTCATGCAAGACCTCTAAGCTTGCTCCAGTGTTAGGTACCTTAGTGGTGGTCCAGTAATCAACCTCCTATAAAGTTAGCCATGCTCATTGAGAGCAAATTTAGTTGCTTATCCTCTGAGGCTTGGGTTTTGTCTTCGAGGACAATCTCATATGTTAAATATGCCTTTATCTCGTCCTGCCAAGATGGAGACACGCCCTCAATCTACCCCACTGAGCTCTAGATTAGTGCAATTATGGAAGGCTTGCAGTGACTAGGAATATGATTGTTCTATCTCTAGTTTCTTTCATGAAGCTAGTGAATTTTGACAATGCATTCACTTGCTTATTTTTTGCTTGAGGAACCTAGCTCAAGGTGAACTTTTTGAGGAGTTGTTGTACTCTCTTCACCTCGGCTAGATAGCTTGTCATCATAGATTCCTTGGCTTCAAAGTTTCCTTTGACCTATTTTGCCAAGAGTTAGGAATAGATAATGGCTACCAAATGCTTGACTTCCTTATCTATAGCTATTCATATGCCCACAAAAAGGGCGCCATATTCTGTTTTTGTTTTTCGTGATAAGGTAGTCAAGTTTGACTACAAAGTCATTTTCTTATACTTGCAGAGATTGTAAAGAGATGCCAATTCCTCCCTTTGATAAAGTCACAGATCCATCAATGTGTAAGGTCCACACTTGAGGGTTTCATAGCTAGAATTCAGAAGGTTAAGTCTTTTTGCTATGCAGTCTACTAACACTTAGGCCTTGATGGCAATTTGGTGTTGGAAAATGATGTCGAATTTTCCTAATTTGTTGACTTATTTTGTCAATCTTCCTGAAGTGTTAGGTTTTGATAACACCTGTTTCAATGGCTAGTTGGTCAAGACAACAATGGAATGGGACTGGAAGTAAGGCCTCAATTTCCTTGCTACAGTTACTAGGGTGAGAATAAATTTTTCAATTGACTAGTAGTTGTGTTCTAAACCCTACAAAGCTTTGTTGCTATAGTACATAGGTCGATGGGTACCATTTGACGCTAATACCAAGACTGAGCTAATCACTATTGATGAACCGCCAAGTAAAATAGAGAACTTCCTTGACCTCTAACTTGGCTTACATTAGTGGTGCAGAAAGGTATTTTTAAGTTAACTAGGGCTTAATTGCATTTATGGTCCCACTAGAAGCCTAATTTCCTCTCATTCCTAAGGATCTTGAAGAAGAGTAAGCTCTTGTTGGCCAATCAAGCAATGAATCATCCAAGTGCTATGATTCTTCTAACTAGGCGTTGAACATCCCTAACAGTTTGAGGAGGTGCAATGCCCAGAGTAGCTTGTATTTTCTATAATGTTACCCCTTTAGCTAATCATGTAACATAAGAATTTACCTCTCTTGACCCCAAATGTGCACTTTTTGGGATTGAGCTTTATGCCAGACGCTCTCAATATCGAGAATGTATGGTTGAGGTCGGTTAAATAGTTTTTTTTTCAATTCTATGGGCTTGCTGATCTCATTTTTTAACATAAAGTTCACTAGTCTCTAATAAGTTGCTCCCACATTTTTAAGTCCGAATGGTATGGCCAAAAAGTAGTACACCCCATTAGGGACAATAAAAGAGGTTTTATCTCTGTCTTTAGGTGCCATAAAAATTTGGTAGTAACCTTGAAATGCATCCATCATACTTAGTAAATCACAACCAGTCGTAGAATCTACTAATAAATCTATACAAGCTAAGGAATGAGGATCCTTATGGCAAGTTTTACTCAAATCAATGAAATCATTACACATTCACTACTTAACCTTATTTTTAGGGACAAGGACCATATTACAAAGCCAATATGGATATTAAATTTCTATAATATAGCCTGTATCTAAAAGCTTGTCAACCTCTTCCACAATGATCTAACATTGCTCAGCGTTAAAGGTCCTTATCTTCTGTTTCACTAGCGTAAAAGAAAAGTCTACGTTCAAACGGTGGACAATGACATTTAGGTCAATTCCTTGGAGGTCAAAAGCTTTCCAAGCAAAGATATTGACATTTCTCCAAAGGAAATTGACCATGAGGCACTCTATGCTGCTGCCCAAATCTGTCCTAATCCTGGTTGTTCTGTCTAGGTTGCTTGGCTCTAGCTTAACTATCTTAATTTCCTTAATGGGCTAGACCTTGGTCTCCTCTAACTTTTTCTTTTTACTCAACTATTCCTCCTCAGGTTTCACTACTAGGGAGTCCCCCAAGGGTTTCAATTTGGGTCAAGCCTTTTGCTAGTTCACTTCGACAAAGATGGTATAGTAGTGCCAAGCTTCTTTCATGTTATAGAATAATTCACATGTCCTTACGGTAGTTGAAAATTTGACCTTCATGTGGTAGGTCGAAACAACAGCTCAAAAGTCACTCAGGGTTGGTAGCCCAATGATAACATTGTAAGTGAATGGCACATCAATGACCAAGTAATTTAGCATAAGAGTTCTTTACCTGGGAGCTTTGCTAAATGATGTAGAGAGACTTATGGATCTTTTAGGTATGATCATAGACCCCCCAAAACTGACGAGACGGTTGCGTACAAGCTCGAACTTTAGCTTGCCAAAACTTATTCTCTTCAAGGTCGATAAGAAGATGATTTTACAAAATTACCATTGTTGACTAGAATCTTTCTAACCTCAAAGTTCACAATTTCCGTAGAATGATTAGGGGGCAATCCAACTTACTATTGGCCCCTTGGTTTGAAGGTTTATATGGCATGAGGATCCAAATATTTTCAAAAAAAATGAATAAACTTGCCCACACAACACCACAAATATCTAGACATGCATAGGATTCAAATTTATAAGAGAAAAATACCTGGGTGAAACAAAAAAATTTAAAGAGCAAGACAACTCTCTTCAACCGTCGAACAGGCTCTTCACCAATGCAACAAAATCACCACAAATTTTCCTTAGATGAACTCCTCCATTTTTGCTGAAATTTTTACTAAAACTCCTCAACCCTTTGAAGATTATCCACTCCAAATTTTCAGCCAATTAGAACACCATAGATACTCCTACGAGAAGCAAAACCCGATTACTAGAAATGGTTCTAGTCAAAAGCAAAAGCAACCAAAATAGATTGCCTCTAATATAAACATCCACACACCAAATCTATGGCCTATTCTCTATAGAAAGGCTAGAAAATCTATAGAGAATAAGGGGAGAAAGGTTGGGAATATTGAGGTGGAAGAAAGAGGGAGAAGAAGAGAGTGATGGAAGGCTAACAACTTAAATTCCCACTACACAATATTGTTGGGAGAAAATCACAGAGAAGTGGTCACACACCTCCCACAAGGAGGTGATGCGAAGTGTCCCTTGTTTAGGTGGCCACTAACTTTGTGATTAGTGAATTTAATTGAAGCACAAATTTCATCTAATGAAATGTCTTGCAATTAAATTCTAATTCTTATTAAATGAACTCTTCAATTAATAATTTTTCCAAAAATTATCTCTTCAACTTAATTAAATTAAACACTTTAATTTAATTAGTAATCGTTTGACTTAACTCTTATGTTAAAGCGCTTAACAATTTAAGTTAGTTAAAATTAACCAAACCCTTAAATTAATTTTAACCAATTGATAGTTATGTGACATCAATTAATTAACCTTTAATTAATTTATTTTAATTTAACTCTTCAATTAATTTGACCAATTTAACATTTAAATTGATTAAGCCAAAATGACTACAATTTTGCCCCCACCAAAAATCAATCTTGAATTTTCTAACTCTTAGAAAATTCCCCTTCCTTCAATAGACTATGTCATTAGCTTTTTTGTGTGACCCATTAGGCTCCACAATTCATTGGACATGGGCTCACAACTCCTTGTGACTTTTGAAATATCAAATATTCACTTTAGTTTAAACTTCTTTAAACTAAGTGACTCAATTTAATTAATTTCATTAATTGAAGAGTACCCAATTTCCATAGTCGATATCCAACCTCAAGCCCATGGAGCCCAACTAATTGGCCGAAATGAATAATCTTGAAGAACCATTCTAGCATTATGCATGCCATGCAAATACAATCCTTCTGTCTCTTATCTCCTAAAAGAGGCTTAAGGCAAGATATTTGTTGGCTCCCTAATAACCTCGATACTATATTTCTATTCTTAATGTTTGATTCCCTTTGTGACTTCATCTTTGGAAATGCCTTCCCAAATTCTCATATCACCTTACGCAAAGATTTTTTATAATCAATCATTATAGAATACATAGGAGATGCACTCGCCCTTCACAAAGAGGAGGAGTCGGATTCCATTTTGGAACTCACAAACCTCCACTCCAAGTAGCTCATACCCAATCTCAACCTAAAAGACCCACTAAATGGTCAAGAAAGACTCAAAACATGAGGACCAAACACAAGGTTATCATGGATCCTCAGGTCAGAGGACTAATAATATGCACTGGCATAAATAGGAGAGCTAGCCACTACCGACTTGCCATTATGGCTATCTAGTGGATTTTTTGGTGGCTCTTTAGTGCATTATTCTCTAACAAGCACCCATTAACATGCACCTATATCTCATACAGTTGCTCATTGAATGGAGCAATCTCTAACCCTCAGATTTATAGTGCAAGTATATATGAATCTTAAATGTCTTGTCTTATAAGATCCTATAACTTGAAAGATTTAAAATCACGACTGTGTGAGACTTATATCATCGTCATCAAACCAAGTCCCAAAGTTATATGTGATCTGAAGGCTTCATTCAAATGCTAGTGAAGTGAGATAAAGCATAATATGAAGATTGCCATGTAAAGAATATTATTCAATCAAGATTGTACCGTTAGTGAAATAGTTTACAAGGCCGATCTCATTGGTTTGCAAGGCATTATTCCAATAATCTCCCAATTGCCTCAAAACCAATACCCTATGGACTTGAGACCCATATTCATAAGATGTCCTCCAAAGATCTTTAACTTTTAAGGGTTAATATAGTGGTTTTACTATATTCTCTTCTAAGGTGACTTTTATCCACTCAGTTGTCTCCTCTTTCAATTGATATCATATATCAAATGATGGCGTATTTGATGTGTCTGGATCACTAATGAGATCTTAGCTCAATTCTTAAATTATCTTCCAAAGACAATCATAGGCTCATGCACTACATCCAACCATGGGATGAAGTTTTTATCCAAACACCTTCCTTTGTGATTTCCAAAACCACAAAGTATTTCACCTTAGTGGTTATCAAGGCCATAGCTTCTAGTTGGAACCCTTCCAACACACCATGCCACCATTAAAGTAAAAAATGTATCCAAAACTAGATATTAGGTCATCTACATTGGATTGGAAACTAATATCTAAAAACTCCACAAGTTTCAATTCTCCATTATCATATACTAAACATAAGTCTTTAGTTCTTCTCAAGTACTTAAGGATTGTTTCTAGGCTATCTAGTGACTCACACTAGGAATAGATTGGAACCTACTCGTAACATTTAGTTAGTGTGTCATATCCAATCTTGTACATTGAACTGCATATATTATGCTTTCAATAGTTGAGGCATAAGGTATGTGAGATATTCTTAGTTTCTCTTCCTCAGTCTTAGGGAGGCCATAGACTTCGAGAGATGAATGCTATCTCATGGAAAGGAATCATCTCTTGGATTTTTCATACTAAACCTCTTTAGTTTTTTGTTAATGTAAGGGTTTGGGAAAGCCCAAGTATTCTCTTCGATCTATCTCTATAAATACGTATTCCTAATACATTGGATGCTTTTCCCAAATCCTTCAAGAAGAATTATGTAGATAACTATACTTTAGTACAATTTAACATTTCTACCTTATTCCAAAAGAGAAAGATGTCATCGACGTAAAGCACAATAAATTGTATACTACTCCCACTGGCCTCTTGCACATACATGGTTCATATACATTTTTGACAAAGCCAAACAATTTAGCTTTCTAATCAAAGCATATGCTCAAAGTTCAGGACACCTATTTGAGTCCATAAATAGACCTCTAGAGTTTGTAAACCTTTTACTCACTCTCTTTGGATGTAAAACCTTGTGTTTGCTATATATAAATTCTTTCTTCAATGTCACCATTAAGGAAAGCTATTTTTACAACCTCATGATCATAATATATGGCTATGGCAAGTAAAATTCAAATGAACTTAAGCATAGCGAATGGTGAAAAGATTTCCTTGAAATTGATATCGAGTCTTTGAGTGTAATCTTTTACCACTAGTAATGCTTTAAAAGTCACCACTTCTCCATCTGCCCAAATTTTCACTTATAGATCTATTTGCAACCAATATGAACTATTCCTTTTGGTGGACCTACCAAAGTTCGTACTTTGTTTGAGTATATAGAGTTAATTTTGGATCTTATGGCTTTAAGCCAATATTCTGAATCTATGTCTGACATATCTTCCTTGTAGGTCTTCGAATCATCAACTAATTGTCCCGTCTCATAAAAAAATCCAAATCTTTTGGTTATTTCTTAATTTAGTTCGACCTTCTCAAAGATTGTGTATAAGGCTCTTTGATATTTATTTATTTCTACCGTTTGTAGGATTTGATTAGTATCTTGAACTTCACCAAATTCAACAATAACGCCTTCTCTATCTCATAGAAATTCCCTTTCCGAAAAGGTGGTGTTCTTTGAAACATACACTTTTTGTTCCATGGGATTATAGAAGTAATAACCCATAAACTCTCTTGAGTATCCTACAAACTTGCACAAAGTGGATCTACTATCCAACTTATCTCCCACTATCCATCTCACGTATATAGGAGATCCCCAAACATTGAGATATTAGTAAGAGGGTGCTTTGCCATGCCATATCTCATATGGTGTCTTTGGCACCGACTTTAAAGGTACTATGTTTAGTAACCTCGCCGCTATTTCTAAGGCGTATCCCTAAAAGAATATAAGCACATCAAAGAAGCTCATTATAGAACGTACTATATCCAACAATGTATGATGTCTCCTATCGGCTACTCCATTATGTTGGGGTGTGCTAGGTGGAGTCTATTGAGAGAAAATTCTATTTTCCTTTAGATAATTCAAGAATATGGTACTTAAGTATTTTTTTTCTCTCAATCCAATCAAAGGGCTGTAATACTAAGTCTTTTTTTCTTTTCTACTTCATTCTTATACACTTTGAACTTTTGAAAGGCCTCGAACTTGTATTTCATAAAATACACATATTTGTATCGACTATAATCATCGATGAAAGTGATGAAGTAAGAATAGCCTCCTCTCCTATTAACTCTTAGTAGTCCATAAACATCTGTATGGATCAAATCTAAAGGATTTATGAAGCACTCCGTCTGTCCCACAAAAGGAGCTTAGGTCATTTTCCCTTTAAACAAGTTTCACAAGTAGGAATGTCCTCTATGCCACTAACTTTTAGTGTTTTGAGTGCTTCCATCTTGTTTAGCCTATTTTTGGAGATATGTCCAAGTCTTGTATGTCATAACATGGCATCTTCTTGGTTATCCAATTTCTTACTTAGTTGAAAATACATTAGTGATGGTTAAAAATTCAATATGTACAATCTTTTGTAAAGTGTACCATGAGCAATTAAAGAACACATTCTTTAATGCCTTCAATCTCCCATTTGATATAAAAGGATCAAATCCTTCACTATCCAAAATGGGAATTGAAATAATGTTCTCAACAATATATGGTATGTTATAAGAAAGGTCCAATACAAGTATTGAATTTCTTAAGTTTAACTTATTGTATGCCTTCTACTTTGGTCACAACCCTTGCTCCTTAGCTAAAATAGTGGATCATATCCTCATCACTTAGGATTATTCTTCTTTATATTCTTTGTAACAACTAATAAGGAAAAGAACCACATGTGGTATCATATATCCATAAGGAAGAATTCATTCTAAATGCACTTCAATAAAGTATATACCTTTCTTAAGGTTTGCAAGGTAACCCTTGAAAATAGCTTCCAATGGCCTATCCTGCCCAAGTAGAAATAAATAATATCAACTATTTTCTCTATAATCATCTTGACTCCTCCGAACACCTTTGATAGTTGTTTTCCGTTCAAGGAAGAACATTGCTTTCCTTTACCTCCCTTTCTAACACTCCTAAGACCTACAAACTTAGAGGAGGAAACAAATGTCAAACGTTTGCCATTGTCATGGTAATCTTTCGCTAGATCAATACTTTGATCAATAAAATTTGGCAAGAATGTGTAGATTAAATCCTCATGGAGATCGTTGTCCATTACTATGTCCAAGTTAAAAAGCTTCCCCAAGCCTAATCATCTTTAGACCATAATCGATGACATATGACTTTTCATCCATCTTGGAAAGTCTCCTTTAACAACATGAACTTCTCATGCCTCATTTACTTTACAACTTCTTTGTAAACTTTAAGCAAGGTACAATTCATCTATCCTTGAGGCTTTTAAAGTTTGTAGATACCATCATGAGACTAAGGGATAGGACAATCCTAAGCCCAATTGTGAACTTTTCACATGTCTCTAAATCTACATTAAACCCAAAAGGATTAGGAGTACCATGATATAGGACATATATCCGCTTCTAGGAATCTAGAACGAATTTTGAGGTCAATCGTGGAAGTTTGGCCCAATTCGTTTCCAAAATAACATTGAGTGAAATTTTAACCATTCTTGAGATTTTACAAATCCTAAAAGGTAAAAAAAATAAGTATGTGATTAAATTGATATTAAAAACATGTTCATAGTCTTTTAAGTATGTTTTCCTCCCACTATTTTGTCAAATTCTTTACCTCCAAGAAGAATTCGGGAAATCAAATTTTCTAATGAGAATTAAAACCCCAATGACTTATCAATAGACCCCTGTGACTGAGTGCCATCTATGAGTAATCAAAAGATGAGCAACTTTTGCTAATTGCATCTCATGCAACTCCTGATGTATTTTACCTCACTTTTCATATAGACCCACGTGATCGTGTGTCATCTATATTACTAAGCATTAAGTCCAACCCACCAATCAATTTTCAATTTAAGATGGCCTCACAACATCCTCCATGATCGAGTGTCAATGCATAAAGGTTCTTACGTCAAAAATGCATCTCATGCTAAGTATATGTTCATAGCTTTCCTCCTAAATGTGACCCTCGTGATTGAGTGCCATCACACAAAATCAACAGCATCGTCATAGCACACACTATTGGTAGAAGGCTTGAATTAATTAAAACTCTTTTAATTTGTATCCATTTAGACTTAATATTTGAATACACTTAGACCTTCTAAGTTAAGGGTTTTTGCTTCTAAAGATCTTATCATTTTTATCTTCTTATTTAGGTTCTCTATATCCTAATTGTACATCTCATACATCAATAGGATATGAACAGCATAAATAAGTAAATAGCCTAGCATGCTCCTAGGATGGGATGACCATGAGCCTAACCAAGTGATGCACTTAGAGCCATTAGTGCATTACTCGATTGATTTTAGGTAGGTTGATTAAACTAAGCTATTACATGAGTGTATCCCATACATTCATGGGTCTTCAAGCCTCCTTGGATCCTCTTTGCTCATTGCAACTTTTACAAGAGAAAGAAAACCTTACTCCTAGTGATTCTACTCTCATAAGTTTTACAAGATAGAACAAGAGACATGTAAGCGCCATTTAATACAACATATTTTAACAACTTGGAATAAATAAAATCAATATTAAAAGCTCATGATCATCCCCATTCATTCATCATCCATTCAACATTTAAATGAACAATAAATAAAGCAAGAATTGACATTCAATTACAACAATTAAGTGCTAATCATATTAATAATTAATCAGTCATGTAAAAATAAGCATAACACTTATGCATCATATTTTTGCCACATTTGGAGATCAACTTTAACAAGTTTTAAAAGCAACCAAAAAGTTTTCAACAAAATTTTAAGACCTTACACAATATTTTTGCAACTAATGTGTGTGTTTCAAAACAAGTTTGGTCACTAAAGAAACCAAAGAAAAAGCTCAAAACCTAACCTAAATCCAACTAGGGGCTGTTGGTCGAGGCTTGCTCATTGCTGGGTAGTGGCTCTTAGCTATTGCCCCACTGTGGGTTGCCATAAACTAACAACACCTCTGTTTTAGGGTTCATGGCCAAATCAAGCTATTTTTGGCTAAATTTCTGTGCACCAAAAATTTTAGAACAACTTCTAAACATCAAAACACACAACATAGGTGAAAATTTTAGATTAAAATACCTTTTATCCAATACTAAATTTCAAGTTTCCAAAGATGCTTGAAAAATAAGTTTAAGCAAGAATCATATTCTTCAAAAATTTCCAATTATATCCAATCTTATTGGACCCAAAAATGAACAAAGCAACTTAAGGCTATTCACAACATGCTATATCAGAATATAACATTCACCAATGCCAAATCAAAATTTAACATCAGAAAATTGAATCAAAATATGCCCATCATATGATTTAACAATTAAAGCACACAATAACATGATTCAATCCACCAACCAAAGAACCACAAGCAAGATCATCCATATACTCCGACTCATCATATGGATAGAGTACGTGGTGATATTGATCATTTCTTCACAAGAACCAATCACTAAAGCCAAACAAAATCCAAATCCATGCATGTATATGGCTCCGACACCACTTGAAGATTCGTGTGGCACTATGATTCAAATATTTAAAAAACAAATTGAATAAATTAACCCACACAACACCACAAGGATTTAGACATATATAGAATTTAGATTTATAGGAGAAAAATATTTTTGTGAAAGCAAAAAGTTCAAAGAGCAAGAAAACTCTCTTCAATTGTCAAACAAGCTTTTGACCGGTGCAACATAATCACCACCAATTTTTCCCCTGATGGACTCCTCCATTTTGGTTGAAATTTTTATTGAAACTCCTCAATAATTTGAAGATTCTTCAGTTCAAATTTTAGGCCAATCAGAAGACCAAAGGTACTTTAAGAAGAAGCAAAACTTGGCTGCCAGAAAATGCTCCAATTAAGAGCAAAAGCAACCAAAATGGATTGCCTCTAATATAAACATCCACACACCAAATATATGGCCTATTCTCTACAGAAAGGTTGGAAAATCTATATAGAATGAGGGGAGGAAGGCTAGGAATATTGAGGTGGAAAGACGAGGGAGAATGAGAGAGTGATGGGAGGTTAACAACTTAGATTCCCACTACACAATATTGTTGGGAGAAAATCACACAAAATGTGCACACCTCACATACATCTGGCCAGCCACTCTTCCATATCTATATATAGGAGTGGTCACACACCTCCCACAAAGAGGTGATGCCAAGTGGCCCTTGCTTAGGTGGCCACTAACTTTGTGATTGGTCAATTTAATTGAAGCACAAATTTCATCTAATGAAATATCTTACAATTAAATTTTAATTCTTATTAAATGAACTCTTCATTTAATAATTATCCCAAAAATTATCTCTCCAACTTAATTAAATTAAACACTTTAATTTAATTAGTAATTATTTGACTTAACTCTTAAGTCAAAGCACTTAACAATTTAAGCTAGTCAAAATTAACTAAATTTTTAAATTAATTTTGACCAATTGATAGTCATGTGACATCAATTAATTAATCTTTAGTTAATTTATCTTAATTTAACTCTTCAATTAATTTGACCATTTTAACATTTAAACTAATCAAGCCAGAATGACTAAAATTTGCCTTTTCCAAAAATCGATCTTGAATTTTCTAACTCTTAGAAAACTCTCTTTTCTTTAATAGACCATGTCATTAGCTTTTATGTGTGACCTATTAGGTTCCACAATCATTGGACATGGGCTCCAACTCCTTGTGACTTTTGGAATATCAAATATTCACTTTACTTTAGTTTAAACTTTTTTAAACTAAATGACTCAATTTAATTAATCTCATTAATTAAAGAGTACCCAATTTTCATAGTCGATATCCAACCTCATGCCCATAGAACCCAACTAATTGGCCGAAATGAATGCTCTTGAAGAACCATCCTAGCATTATGCGTACCATGCAAATACAGTCCTTCAGTCTCTTATCTCCTAAAAGAGATCTGGGAAAAAATATTTGTCAGTTCCCTAATAGCCTCGATACTATGTTTCTATTCTTAATATTCAATTTCCTTCATGACTTCATCTTTGGAAATGCCTTCCCAAATTCTCATATCACCTTGTGCAAGAATTTCTTGAAATTGATCATTATAGAATACATAGAAAATGCACTTGCCTTTCACAAAGATGAGAAGTTGAATTCCATCTTAGATCTCACAAACCTCCATGTCAAGTAGCTCATACCTAATCTTAACCCAAAAGACCCGCTAGATGGTCAAGAAAGAGTCAAAGCATGAGAATCGGACATAAAGTTACCATGGACTCTCAGGTTCGAGGACTAATAATATGCACTGGCGTAAGCAGGATAACTAGCCACTATCTACTTGCCACTATGGCTATCTAGTGGATTCTCTAGTGGCTTTTCATTATCTTATACTCTAACAAGCACCCACTAACATGCACGTATATCTCATACAGTTGCTCATAGGATGGAGCAATCTCCAACCCTTAGATTTATGCGTCATTAGTGTAAGTTTATCCAAATCTTAAATGTCCTATCTCATAAGATCCTATGACTTGAAAGATTTAGGATCACGATCATGTGAGACTTATTCCATAGTTACCAAACCAAGTCCTGAGGCATAGGTGATCTGAGGGCTTTGTTTAAATGCTAGTGAAATGAGATAAAGCATAAGATGAAGATTACCATCTAAAGAATATC
Source organism: Jacaranda copaia (assembly GCA_014898725.1). Classification (NCBI taxonomy): domain Eukaryota; kingdom Viridiplantae; phylum Streptophyta; class Magnoliopsida; order Lamiales; family Bignoniaceae; genus Jacaranda; species Jacaranda copaia. Next base: position 404,031 of record JACGDI010005785.1, read on the forward strand.
ATTTAATTAAGATTATACCATTAGTGAAATAGTTTACAAGGCCAATCTCATTGGCTTGAAGGGCACTTTTCCAACATAGTCCGCAATATGAGATAGGTTAGTGTTTGAGAAGGATATTGGTTTTGAGCTGGTCAAAAGCGGATAGATTGTTTCAATTGAAGAGGATTTCTTGGATTCTAGTCTGCATTGATTTTGCATTCTTACTAATTTTGAATTCCCTTTAGTCGAGTCTCATGCTATGGTGTCTATAACTCCTCAGATAGGTGGGTGAGTGCCATAGATAGGTTTTTCCTTTGTCATCGTTCCTTTGGCTAGCTGACCTTTTTCTACGGGGAGTCTGGTCAGTCTTGCTGGTTGCTTGCATCGCTTGCTCATTGACAAACTTCTTCAAATAGCCTTATTGAATGAGCATTTCGATCTCATCATGGAAATTGAAATAGTCCTCCATGTTGTAGCCTTTCTACCTATGGAAGTGGCAGTAATTTTTAGACCTCTCATGGCCTCCGTCTCGATTAGCTTTTTGGATATTTTGAAAAGGTTATCATGTTGGATGGCGAACATAACTTTCTTTCTGGCAGTATTAAGGGATGTGTAGTTGTGGAAGTGATTGATCGGAGATTGATGATTGTCTTTATGTTGACAATCATCTTTCTCCTTTCCCTCCTTCGTATTAGCCTCTAGATTGCCATTCTTCAGCTTGTTCATATCCCCCTACATCATGTATCTCGCAGCAAAGTCGATGAGCTCTTCCATTATCCTAGGCTGTTCCCTAACCAACACATTAGCACATTCCTTATGATGGAGGCCCAAAAAGAGCATATTGATAAAAAATCTCAATTTTTGGGCTATTGATCTTTAGGACATCTGTGTTGAACTTAGTAAAGAAATCACAAAGATACTCACCCTCATTTTGTTTCATCGTATGCAAATGAGTGTGAGAGAGCTTCAACTTTCTCCGACTAGCAAATTGGTAGAGAAACTTATCACAAAGATGGTCATACAAATATATCAACACTGGTCCCAACTGCATAATCCAATCTAGTGCAGTACCTTGGAAAGTGGTGACCAGCATCTTTGCATATATGTATTCATTGTGCCCATGCAACTATATCATGTGCTCAAATTACAGTAGGTGCTTATTTAGATTTGACGAGCCATCATATCTTGGTAATCCAGTAAAGACCTTAGCGTTGACAGCGATGCACTCATCAATAATCTCTTGCACGAATGGCGACTCCCACTCTTGATGAAACCTCTAGGCTCCTTCATAGTAGGGGTTCATTTTGGAGTTTCTCCTTAAGATCTCCTTTAGTCATTTATTTTGCTATTAAACCTAATAGGATATTTTCTCCTATTCTTCTCGATCGAATTGAGATATATTTTTGTTCACTTAGGGCTTATGGTGCTCAACCCTATCGCGTAGCAGGGCTCAAATGGTTAGGCACGATGGTCAGCTGAGTCGACTACCTTTTCCTTAGGAATCGATTGTGCTTCTTTCCTTAGAAACCATCCATGACTGCCTTCTTGCCTAGTAGGCAATTACCTAGAGTTTGGTCGACCTCAATTCTCTCTAGAGGGTGCTCTTTTAAAGAAAGCTTGACTAAAGGGTGGCAGTGGCAGTTGGTCCAAAAAGATTGTTGTGCTGGTTAAAGGCTATTGTGAGCTGAGCAGAGATTTGAGTGAATATTTGTTCACTTATCAATTGCATAAGTTAGGGCATGGTAAAAGTGATTACTTGCTTAGGTTAGGCATTAGGCTAGCGAGGTTTGGTTCTTGGGATCAAGGGGGAGGAGATAGAGATCTTCAGTCTTCTCCTCTCTTAAATGTGGCTCACCTGATGTTAACTATTTCTCAAAACTACAGACTTAATTTCCCACAGACGGTGCCAAATCAATAAAGGTAAAAACTATTGAGGGGATGTAGTGAGCTGAAATCCAAGGTAATTAACTATGTGGTAGGTTAAATAGAGTATTTGTGGTGATATCAGGGTCAAGTCCTACAACCAATTAGCAAACATCAAGCTAGTTGAGAAATGCTCGACTAAAGCACTCCAACGCTTAAGTTAGTACATCAACCGAATGATGGAGCAATAGAGTAAAGGCCTTAGGTGAAAATGTACTTACTTTCTAGGAGGCTGATTGTGGGCTATTATAACCTTCCAAAGATTGTTGATATATCTATGATGGAAGGATCATTTGTCATCATATAGGGACCTTTAGATCTTCTCTTGTTTCTGTATTATTCTAGGTGGCATCACCTCTTGCTTTTTAGGACAAAGAGATATACTGGGAATGTGTCGGCTTGTTGTAGCTACACAAAGTGGTATAGGAAGGAGCGTATGCCATTAATGCTGAGGCGTGCCACTTGATAGATTGTTTAATGTGGAAGGGAGGCTGTCGTTTTTCCTTGACCATAAAGGTCAAATGGAATAGGCCGATGAGATTCACCAAGTCTGGCCGATGTCCTGCGAAGGCATTACCCTCACAAGTCAAGCCTAAGTCCTAACACATTGGCAGCGGTCGACCACAACTTGGTCGAGTCTTAGTGGTTGTCAATATTCACCCCTTATAGCTTGAGGGTCCTGAGGTTGAGTGTTGGTTGACTGTCAGCCTGGTCCACGACGGATTGGGCTTGTAGCTAAATGCTTGGGTCGTCCTAAGCTTGTTAGGTCGCCCTATATCAAGTATAATTCATAATTAATAGTTGACTTTATAATTGATTGTCAATACTAATTAATATTAATAATGATATTTAAGTACATTAATTATAAAGTCAACCAACAACAATTATGCTAATTAACTTTTTTCTTTAATGTTTTTTCTATATCACAATAATTTTTAAAATTTATTCTTTTTCTTCCCAATTTTTCAATTATAATATATGTATATGGATTATGAGATTTTTATTGAAAAATATAAATAATATATTATTTAATAAATATATATTTGGAGCGAATATTAAACAGATTAAATACACATTTACCAAATTCATATTTATTTATAATTAGATATCTATTAATTGAATACGGATAATATTTATTTTAAACGAATGCAAATAACTTTCGTCTAACTAAACATGAATGCGAACAGTAAATGAATTTTCAAAATCATATCCAAATTTAATTACTTACAAATTAATCTATTTGGTTTCTTATTTTCAATTTGAGATAGCTCACCAATTATAACTTCAATCATCCAATTTTGGTAAATAAATAGTCCATGAACACCTCCTCAATGCAGCGTAAGTAAAGTTCAATATTTTTCAAAATGCATAATCCACTTTATAATTATTGACTGAAAATTGGTTGGACAACCAGATTATTTAACCCAAAATCCTCACAATTTATACGACATTCATATCTTATTTTTGAGTGTGTAAATTTATCCCTGCCGCTAAGGTATTGTATAAATGTATGACTGAAAATTAAATATTTCTACATTAATAAAAATAAGTTGCTAATGCCATTGAACGGAATGCAAATGTTAGCTATGATTTGCTTTGGATTTAGATAATACTAAAATTTGTTGAATTTCGGGCGCCAGTGCTACACTAGCATTTATTTGAGCTGAAACCAATATATTTACTGGCCAGATTGTAACTGACACGTGTCCCCTGCTGTTGCACGCTACCGATGATAGACAGTGGGCTCGCAGTTCCGGCGAATGCAAAGCAGAATTTACCCCTATCGTCCACTGGTATCAGGTAGTTGCTCGGCGGCAGCGCCAGCGTTTTCCCCCCGTAGAATTGAAACGACACCGTCGGAACCCTCGCCGTCGACATAGAAGAGAAGTCGTAGCACGTGTCGAACAACGAGAACCCGCTCGCAGGGGGCAGGTTTTGGCTCATGCTCTTGAAGGCGTCGCGCACCAAGTTGTAGACCTCCGTCCGCAACCGAGTCACCGCTGTCCCTGAGTCCACGATCACTCCACCCCTTCCGTCTCCGCCGATTTCGAACAGATAGCGCGGAATCTGCACCGGCCGACCGCCGATGCCGATTCCGGTGAGACCCACGTAGTGGTAGGTGCTAATGTACGGGTTTCTAACCAGGGGGGCCAGGATTGAGTCGGCGGGTGGGGCTGAGTTTAACTCCAGAGTCGAGGATGAACTCGAATCGCGATTCACTAAGCAGTAAGAAAACGACGTCGCTTTGATTTGAGAAGGAAGAGACAAAGGGCCGCCGCCCAGGCCCAACAAGCCAGCCGCACCGGAGAACAAACCTTCGTTGTCGTGGCCGCAACCCAAGGCCACGTTGGATACAGACCCGGATGACCCGAATGAAATCGTTTCTGTGGCGAAGGTTCCTACGGTGTAGGAGCCGTCCCCGTAGGAAACCTGGTAAAGACAGCTGTCGGTACGGCAGGCGGAGACCTCAAGAGAGTTGCACTGTTGGGAGCTGCAGCCCAGGGGTCTGTAAGTGGAGGAAGCTGATGGGTTGTAAACCGGATCGGACTGCTCGTAGCACTCGGCGCAAGGGTCGCATTGTAGCCAGCTAACGTCGCTACCAGTGTCTATGACCATGTAGAATTCCTTGGCGGGTCGACCCACCCCGATCCGGGCGAAGTACTCGCCGCTGCCCAGCTTAATTCCGGAGATGACAGGGGATTCTAATTGTTCGGGCTTGAAAGTGGAACGGGAGTGGCTGTGCCTGGAGAGAGCGTGTGGGAGCTTGGAAAGGATGGAGCGGACACGGGCTGCATCGCGGGCTAGTCGGGAGAGTGTGAGTGAAGTGTAGTTATTGTTGTAGTGACTGAAAGGTAAAGAGAAACGTGAGTGGAGAGTGAGGGAGAGGGAATCTGCTGAAGAGTTGCCCAAGTCGAGGGGCTTTAGTTGGTGGATGCTACTAGTGCTTGTCTGTGCGAGTTTAGCGGAGAACACTTGACGGGCTTGCCGTAAAGAATTAGAGACGTCAAGGACTTGAAAGTGTTGGTCATATGAAGAAGTAGCATCAGTGATTAAACTGAAAGAGAAAATTAAACAAACAAGAGAAACAGCAGTAATTTGTTTTTGGGCCATGTTTTAGAAAGAAAAGAGGTGGGATATGGCAGAGAATGGATGGGGAGCGGGATTTATAAATGAAAGGGGGACGGAGATGGTGGAGATCGGAGGGGCTGACGCAGTAATGGCAGCGCTGTCCGCACCTGAGCCCACTTGGTGCACCTAATATAAGTGTGTCATGAAAAATAAAGAGATTATTGAGCTAATTATATATTTTTTCTTTTATCAATGAATATTAAGCTAATTTCGGTAATGTTGGATATGTTTTGTGCTGTTTTGGTTGGTATATTTGGGGCAAATAAATTTTAGGAGCATGATAGTGAGATTAGGGAATGTAATGGAATTTTGTTTATATTTTTAGAAATAGGTAAGAATATTTTGGAAATATTTACATGTTTGTTTGTATTTTGTGATGTGCCATTTCTTAGTGTTGATGTCATATTGATTGTTTTTTTTTTGTTTGATTAATGGTGAGAAATTAGAATTGAATATTATTTTTAATATATATAATTTAAAGTGCATATATGAATGATTGCATATAATTTTAAAATATTATTGTAATAATTAATTAAATAATAATATTGGGATGAGAATTGAGGATTGGTGATTAAAAATATTAGAAATATTTTTAAAAAATTGATACATATTCAAAAATATTTTGAAGGAAGGATTTTATTCCCAAAATATAATCAAACACTCCCCAAAATATTGCTAGTATATAGGTTTGGTTTATCTGGGCCGGATAATTTATTCGCAATATCTACACTCTTAGCTCTCAAAATATTGTTTTTCGTCGCCAGTTGGCTGTGTCTGTACATAATAATGTTAGAGAGCTAGCTTTTAGGTTGGCCGCATTGATGTATGATTTTTCAATATTTTTATTCTTCTTACGATTGTAGCACGCAAACTAATCGCCTATGCCATGCAGACGGGGGAGAGTTTTTTTTATAAACATATATCCATTACCAAAAAGACAACATTAATGGTAAAATAAAGTAGGTTGCTTTTGTTAACCGCCGTCTTATTATTATACTTACGATTCTCTAAATATAAACAATCTTCTATGGTGCTATGGATATTTTATAAAGAGTCGGTCATGTGTCTCGGCTCGAAATACTTCTATTTATCTGTTACAATGTTTACAGATATTATCAGATTTTTATCAATAATATTTTTATTTTTTTAAAAAAAAATAGTCTCACTTAAAATATTATATGATAGGATTCACTTACGAGTTTTATAAGTGAAAAAACGAAAAGATATTTGAATTGGGGAGAAGGACTATATTATTTTATTAAAAAAAAAAATATATATATATATATATAAACACAGATATGTGTGTGTGTGTGTGTGTGTGTAAAGAAGTGATAGCATGGAATTAAATACAGTGTCATCCTCATTTGGCTTTGGAATGGACGCAAATAATTAATTTTGGGGGCAAGTTTTCAATTTAATTTCCACCTGCTTTGGAACTAATTTCCAGAAATTTTTAAGTTTCGGTAGAGTTCTTCGTATTGCTGGGGTTGTAGAATCCTATGTTTAGTACGTATCTGCTTTGTATTTATGGCGGTAGATGGGACTGCCATTAATTTCTGCTGACTGTTTCGTTTCATTTTCAAAAACTATCTTTTCTCAAAAAATATATTTTTTATTATTGTTTTAACTGTTTAATACTCTGAAAACAAATTTAGTTTATCTATTTTTCAATAAAAACACCCAACAACAAATTTATTAAATTATTTTTACAACTCCAAACTGGTTCAAATCCTGAATTAGTAGCTTAATTACATGAGGCTAAACAGACATGTCTTTCCTTTAAAATAATTAAATCATCAATGCTTTCTCTCATCTAAATTTTAATTTTAAGAGGAAAAATAATGAAGTAGCAAAAGATTTTACTGAATTTCTTATTTTATCCCTAGTTCAACCATTTTTATATTTTTCTAATTAAAATATCTTAGAGTGGTACAAATGTCATAATTAAATACATCAAAAGAGGAAATTTAATAAAATATTTTTTAAAAAAGATATTAGGTATTGAATGAAAAAGAAATTCTAACTAGCTGTTTGTAACTAGTTTGGGACCTCCGAATTGTGTAATCGGTTAATTAAAAAAAAGAATTTAAACCTATTTTTATTTTAGTGTTCAGTCCCCATTTGAATTTTTACATACTAAATTTCTTACTTTTTCAAAAAACTTAAGAATCACTTCTTATTTCTTTTAGAAAGACTTATATACCATTATAATTAAAAAAAAACAACAAAAATATCTGAAAAATGCATTTTTTTCTTCAAGAAGACGCTTTCCCTTTTTTTTTTCTTCTTGAAATAGATGACTTCTCCAAGTGGCCAAACAAAAGGGCACGGAACCATTCATCCACCATTGACGCTAGAAAAAGAAGAGGAAAAAGAAAAGATACCCAAATTTCTGTTATTTTTCTACGACAATGGAAAAAGAAACAGCGGTTACAAGAAACGAAGTATAAAAAGAAGTGAGCAAAAGTAACAAATGATTGTTTTTTGCATTTACAGTTTTAAATGTTCGTGATTTTTTAGTGTTATACTTATTTCTTGTCTATTTTCTCATATTTATTATTTTTATTCTTTTTTTAATTGTTAAACACTTGAACCCATTTGATATATATATATATATATATGATTTTTGTTGTGAGATGGAAAGTTTCTAATTTGTATTTGAAAGGCATGAAAATTGTACTTCACCTTCTTGGGGTTTATATTTCTTTTTACCTAAAATTATACGGTGAAATTATCTGAAAGTGGTAGTATATTATCTGTAGTACAAAATATTCAATTTTGCAGTACATATTAGGCAAAAATATAATATATAATATGTGTAACTGCAATACATTTTAGAAATATTTGTAGAACAAAACATTCAATCCTACAAATTAAATGAAATTATAATATATAATCTATGTACATGCAGTACATTTTAGAAGCATCTGTAGTACAATAATATTCAAACCTGCAGTATAATTAACTGAAAGTATATTATATAATCTGTGTATTTACAGTATATTTTAGAAATAATTGTAGTATAAAATATTTAAGTTTGCAGTACAAATTAAATGAAAGTGTAGTATATAATCTATATATTTGCAATATATTTTAGAAGCATATGTAATACACAAACATTTAAGCCTGCAGTACATATTAACTGAAAGTGTAGTATATAATATGTGTATCTATAGTATTTTTAGAAGCAATACGATGGAAATGAAGTACAAATGTATAACAAACAAAATGTAAATGGTGTTATGTTGAAGTACCTTCAATTCAATTAAAATCGAGAACTGAATTTGAGTACAACATGATAAAAATGAAGTACAAATATAAAACAAACAAAGCATAAATGGTGTTACATTAAAGTACACATCATTTAAATTGAAATTGGGTAGTGAATTTGAGTATAATATAATAAGAATGAAGTACAAATGTATAATAGATAAAGTATAATTGGTGTTATATTGAAGTACACCTCATTTAAATTGAAATCGAACAGTGAATTTAAGTATAATATGATGGAAATAAAGTACAAACCTAGAACAAACAAAGTAAAAATGGTGTTATGTTGAAGTACACCTCATTTAAATTGAAATCGGATAGTGAATTTGAGTACAATATGATAAAAATAAAGTACAAATATTAAACAAATAAAGTATAAATAGTGTTATGTTGAAGTATACCTCATTTAAATTGAAATTAGGAAGTGAATTTGAGAACAGTATAATAAAAATAGAGTACAAACATAGAACAAATAAAGTATAATTGGTGTTATGTTGAAGTACACCTCATTTAAATTGAAATTAGGAAGTAAATTTGAGTACAATATGATAAAAATGAAGTACAAACGTAGAACAAATAAAGTATAATTGGTGTTACGTAGAAGTACACCTCATTTAAATTGAAATTAGAAAGTGAATTTGAGTACAATATGATAAAAATAAAGTATAAACGTAGAACAAATAAAGTATACATGGTGTTATGTTAAAGTACACCTCAATTCAATTGAAATTGGGTAATGAATTTTAGTACAATATGATAAAAATAAAGTACAAATATTGAACAAATAAAGTATAAATGATATTATATTGAAGTACACCTCAATTCAATTAAAATCGAACAGTGAATTTGATTACAATATGATAAAAATGAAGTATAAATATAAAACAAAGAAAGTATAAATAGTGTTATGTTAAAGTACACTTATTGCAATTGAATAATTAGTCTCTAATAATTGTAGTGATGGTCAAGTACAATATTTTAAAATTATCGAATCAAGTAAAATACGTATTTGTACGGGTGATGGGGTGGATATTTCATCACATGTTTATTTGTTTATATCTTTGAAAGCATAAGTATTTGTTATGTTACTATGATTGATAACATTCATTCATTGAACATTAGTAGTTAACACTTTAAAATTTTAATATTATTTTATTTATATAATAAATATTACACGCATTTTTAGAGTTTGGTTATTAATTATCAAGACTTAAAAACCAAATCATGGAAAAAATTTCAATTTAACAATATTAATAAAAATATTAAGGAATAAAGTACATATTGGCCGAAAATGAAGTATAAATGTTATGACATCAAGTATAAATCTTTCCGATTGAGGTACAAAAGTGCTAATATTTTGGGCAAGATGAAAAAATACTAATTTTACGCTAAATCAAATACATAATTGCCAAAATGAAGTACAATTATCATGAAATCAAAAATAATTCTCTCGGGTTGGGGTACAAAATAACTGATATGTCAAATAACACACAAAAATGCCAATTTCATGTTAAATCGAATACATAATTTCCGAAATGAAGTATATTTTTCATGTAATCAAGTATAATTCTCCAATATTATGGTACAAAATAACTGATATCTCTGACAAACGGCTATAATTTTTTTGTTGTCATTTTTCTTATATTTAAATGACCGCAAAGTAGACATCATATAATTCTTAAGCATAATTTTGAACTTCTGACCATCCTTGAATGTTTGACTAGGGGTGTTCATTCAATACAAACCAAACCGAAACTTCGGTTAACCATTCAGTTCGGTTAAAATCAAATTTTTTTTCAATTTGGTTCGATTAAAAATTGAAATACCGAATTTTTAATATTAATATTAATATATATTATATATTAATATTCAATTTGGTAATTCAGTTCAATTTGGTTAACTGGTACTAAAAAATTAAAATCGAATTGAATACCAATTTTTTTTAAAACAACAAATACTAAAATTTTGATTTCGATTCGGTTTGACCGGTTTACCAAACTGGGAATACCTTTATGTTTGATCATCTCCATATATGCAATTCCTCCATGCATTAATTGAGTTATCAATTAAAGCCAATTCATTATGCAATGCATTGGTCAAACCAATTTCCTTCTCAACTGCATTCCTTGAGGTAGACAAATGAAGTACAATTTTTGGATAATCCATTAGTAGAACACTTGAAACTTAAAAAATAGCTTCAGATAATTGAAGTACAATTTCATAATACTTAAAATATAGATATTCAATGAATAGAGTACATGTTTAGGTAATGAAGTGTAATTTTAGAAAATAGAAGTACAATTTTATATGAAAAAAAGTATAGTTTCAGAACACCTGAAGTATAAATCCTTAGCAATTATAGTACAATTTTTGATAATTAGTAGAACACTTGAAGTATAAAACTTAAATAATAGATTCAAATAACTGAAGTACAAGTTTAGATAAAATGAAGCATAATTTTGGAACACCTAAAGTATATAACTTCAATGAATAGAGTACAAGTTTAGGTGAAATGAAGTATAATTTTAAAAAATAGAAATACAATTTTAGATAAAATAAAGTACAATTTCAGAACATCTAAAGTATAAAACCTTAACAATTTTAGTACAATTTTTGATAATTAGTAGAACATTTGAAGTATAAAACTTAAATAATATATTCATATAACTGAAATACAAGTTTAGATAAAATAAAGTACAATTTTGGAACACTTGAAGTATAGAACTTCAATGAATAGAGTATAAGTTTAAGTAAGATGAAATATAAAATAAAGTATAATTTCAAAAAATAGAAATACAATTTTAGATAAAGTGAAGTACAATTTCAAAACACTTGAAGTATAAAACCCTAGCAACAGCAGTATAATTTTGGATAATCAATAAATAGAACACTTAAAGATAGAACTTCAAATAAAGTACAAATTTTGTCAAATGAAGTATACTTTTAGATTAAAGAAGTACAATTTGGAAACATTTAAAGTATAAACCACTAGCAATATTAGTATAATTTTGGATAATCAATTAGTCAAACGCTTAAAGTATAAAATTCAAATAATAGAGTACAATTTTATGTGAAATAAAGTATAATTTTAGCTAATTGGAGTATAAATTTGTATAAAATGAATTACAGTTTCAGAACAATTAAAGTATAAAACCCTAGCAACTGTAGTATAGTTTTGGATAATCAATAAATAGAACACTTGAAGTATAGAACTTCAATAAATATAGTACAAATTTTGGTAAATGAATTATAGTTTCAGAAAATAGAAAGTACAATTTGGAAACACTTCAATTATAAACAACTAGAAGTTGTAGCACAATTTTGAAAAATCCATTAGTAGAATACTTAAAGTATAAAACTTACATAATAGAGTATAATTTTTGTGAGATGAGGTACAATTTTAATTGCAATGAAATATAATGTTGAACACTCCAAATAAAGAAAGATTTTTAAATAAATAAAGTATAATTTCAGAGCACTTCAAGTACAAAACTTTACAAACTGTAATATAGTTTAGATTCTGTAAAAGTATTACATTAAAACATCACTGCTCTTCTTTGTACTGTTGCTTGATTCATCCTTTCGGTTTACTAGGATATCAACAATGTTCATATTTAATATCAAATGTAGTAAGACCATAGTTATGACATCATCGTCATCAGTCAAACTTAAGTGTAATCTTTGATGTGGAGCTATTATTGCAAGCTGAAGAGCTCAACATTGATTTCATTATATTTTCTTATGAGATTAATATACATGTTCATTAAAGTTATATTATCCTTAATTGATATTATATGGAGCTAATTTTTGTAGCGAAAACTCCCTAATACTTGATTGAATAGCTTTAATATTGGAAGACACTTAGCAGCAACTGAGAAGAAACTAAGAAGAAGAGGAAACCCGAAAATGATGAAAATAGAAAGAGAAGAAGAAGACAATGTAGATATCGAGTTGGTAGTTGTTGACTCTAATGATTATTCTCGTTCTCGTTGCGGAGCTTATTGTGTTTTTTCTTTTCTTTCTATTTTTGATAATAAAAATAAATATGCTAGGATTTACTGTTTAATTGTGTGGATGATGAAGAAGTGAAAAAAAATGAGTAAAAAATATTATACTTAAAGGCATTTTTGTCAAATTAAGTGAATAGAAAGTGATCTCTAAGATTTAAACAAAAATAGGGAGCTTTTTCTAAAGAAAATCAAATGGAGATTGATCACAAAATGGGAAAGTGCTTTTGGTACTTCTAAATAAGTTCCTCTGGTATAATAGGCTAACTAATCATTCTTGTACAGACAGAAGAAAAATGATTTGTTTAGACACTTTTTCCTGATGTTGATTAAAATATATATTAAAAAGAGAGATGTTTTTAATGAATAATTATACTTAAAGTTAATTATAAAAATAATTAAAATTTTGGCTATATATTTTGTTTTCTCTCTCATTCTTTTGATATATTTTTGTTTTCCTCTTTCTAAGATTGTCAATGAAAAATTTTTTCAATAGAAATAGCGGATAATAAACAGAATGAGATGATTGGCTTAACAGCAAAATTGAGAGAGAGAGGGAGATGAGAGAGAGCAACGAGGGAGTAAAAGTGAATGAGAGAGGGGGAAAAAATAAAATAATGGAGGAAGGAAATACCGTGTAGAGGAGGGAAAATAGAGTTGAAGAGAAAAAAAGATAAAAGTAAATGAAGCGATAGAGAGAAGAAGGTTGATATCGCAATTACTTTTTAAGCCTTAAAATTAATAATCGATTCATTAAGTGTCCTCGTCGCTCTTCAATATATTATTCCTACTAAATGCCACAGTAGTATCAATATAAAGAATATAATTGATATGGGATAGCCCAACA
>JACGDI010005786.1:0-22934 GCA_014898725.1 Jacaranda copaia
GCTGTGTGTTTTGTAAAAAGGGGCCTGTTGGGCCTGTTGGACTATCCCATATCAGTAGGGGATCCAGGGATACCACAGAGTGGTAAGGAGTCTTCTGTATGTGTGGAACATAGGAAACAGAGGGTACACCTAACTGTCACCAGTTCAGTTGAAACAGACACCATTGATTGACGAGGAGCAAAATAAAAAGAAAATCAAAAAAGAAATAGCAATAAAGCGGAAAACTTTCAATTCAAGCAGCAAAGACCTCATCCTACTAAGTATACCACGAGCTATACCACCAAACCCTCAGTAAAATGAACCAAGCCATCTAAACTAACTCCTTACATCATTCCTACTCTTATAGTATAGGTTTTTTTAGATAAGGATAAGGCAAAGATCATAGGATTCGTGCTAAGAGAAAGGTAGCGAATTACTGTGCGCTGATTTCGATTCAAGCCAGAACTCTAGATGCCACAAAGGTGTTCAGCTAGGAAAGAAAGATCATATGTGGACAAAAATGACTAGCAGGGTATATTCTAGATATGAAGAATAGAGCAGCGGCAAGACCAATGGATTAAAGAGTATCTGATTCTGTTTTAGAAGAACAGTCTCAACCCTTGAGTAAGGCTCTTCATTACTCTATTTTTCCCATCGAGCACGAAAATAAAGTCAAGTAGAAATTCAAAAACTCTCAAATCTCTAACTGAGAAAATAAAGATAAGACTGAATGTGAATGCCATGCTGAGTTGTCGATTCGTACAATCGAGCCAATCTTCTGGGCAAGTGATTGGCAATGTTGTGAGCTTGATAGAATAGAACCCCCTTCAACAAGGGCTTCAACAAACCTCCTTTGCCTTTCTGGGGTCTCAACTTGACAAAATCTTGGCTAAAGCAAAAATGGCCAACTAAACAGATCCTTAGAAGGTGCCAACCCTTGTACCTTCTCCCTTTGGCTAAAAGACCACTTTAGGCTAAGCCTTTTGACTCGATGGCACTTACTCAACCTAGACCACCTGCCAGTCTTCTATTTGATCCTACAAATGAAGCTTACGAAAGGTGTGCTTACTGGAATAGTTCAATGAGATGTTGGTTCAATTCCCGCTATGCTATGCCTCATCCTAGTAGGTGTCTGTGGTATCTTCACGAATGAGACTGAACTATTAACCATTATTCGAGTCAAGCCAATGAAGGAGATGGAGTCCCTAAAATAGAACCAAGGTGGTTTGAAACCCGTTTTTCTACTTTTGAGCTAAGCTCAGTTTCTTCCTCTCCTAATGGCATTAACTTCAATTAGCTTTCATGGAGTTAGCCCCTACTTCAGAGTGAATTTTTTTTCAAAATTGGCTCTAAATTCTTAGCCGAGCTTTAACTCTAATTTCTCAAAACCTCCTTGGACAAGCTTTTTCAGAACCTTTCCAAGAGCTAAACTCTAAAATCATTTAATCAGAAGAGTGCTTTCTACGGTCGAGTGGCTTAAAAGTTTCTGGACATTGCTTTGACACGACACCATGAATGGCTTTTTCTCTTGATTTGATGACTTGCATCCGGTTGGTTTTTGCTTGCTCTTTTTTGAACTTTCTCCGCTTATTAAGCCCTAAAGACTCCATTCATGGACGTTTAAGCAGAGCACTTTTTCTGTAGAGAAAGCTTTCTTTTAGGAGTGATGCGCTAACTAGATATTTCATAAGAGAAAAAGGTCCGGGTTTTTGTAAGACAAGACGCACCAGTGTCGTGGTGGAACTCTTGCAGACCAAGATGCAGAGGGCATTGCCAAACATGCCATCACAAGCAACCTTATGTTGAGTTAGGGTTCAGTACTCTGAACGAAGCAAGAGCAACTGAGGGCATAAGCCTAACCCTCCTCACAAGAATGAATTAGTTAGTCAACAAAAAAAGGCCAAGGAGAAAAAAAGAGGATAACTGCATGATCACTAAACCTTATCCAGCCTAGATTGATTCTGTGTCGTATACGCTAAGGTTCTTTCAGCCATACTGAAAAATCTTTGATAGACTGAGAGACCCGCACCAGCATCTAGTGCATTTCCTGTCTAGATGTTGGCCAGTAGCACAGAATGGGGCACTGTGCCTTAGGTTAAGCTCTTCGTACAATTATTAGATGGTCCCGCCCTTACATGGTATGCCCACCAACTTTTCTTCTTTGATGACATATGAAACTCCAAGCCATCCACTTTCGCCTCTTGCCTTTGCTTTAATAGTTTCTATTTGACTGGAATGAAGGTTATATAACTTTTTAACTTTGCAAGAGTAGTTTCATCAGTAGAAAAGAGGAAAAAGGTTTTACAATTGAAGCCCGGCCTCTATGATCTGAAATGAGTGCAGAAATGTCCCTTTAATAAAATGATCTTTACAAAAAAAGAGCTCAGAGGTTTAGTCAACTATTGTCCTATTTTCTTTTTTCTTCTCGATGAGAGGCTTTCCCAACAGCACTAGTTTGTCAACCTCCATGGTCCCAATCTAATTGTTTTCTATTACTGACACCTGGAGCCAGCTTAAATTGCTAAAGCAACTCCCGAACCTAATTCCTAAGGTCACATCCCTATTACATAAAAAGAAAATGCATAAATGCAAATATAGTAGAAATCTCCAATAGGGCAGGCATTAATATGAAAAGGTTGACTCTCCAGCTGGGACATTATCCACAGTTAGATCTTTCTTTAGTTTGGGAAGTAGATCGAAAGGGCAAAGAGAGCCACGCAATCATCATGGGTAAAACTACCACTCTTTCAATTGGCGTCTAACCATCTTTTTCTCACTAGGGCCGGGGTTGGCCTTTCTAATCAATCACAAAATGGTTGATTGATTAACTTCTGGCTATGAGACCTCTTCACTAGAACCGTTCATTATGGGTTCATAAAGGAAAGGACCTTGCCCCCTTTGACTTTTTCTCTCATTGATTAACTGACTCAAAGGCTGACATTCAAGGATTAAAGATGTATTCGATCTCAGGTGCGTCTTCTTTTTAATAATAAATCTTTTTGTAGAGTAGGCGAGAGAGCCTTTCATAGACAGATGACATACCTTAGAAAAGAAAGGAGAGACCCTCTTGAAGTATCCGTGATAGTTCGTAGTATTTGATTATCCACTTAAGTTGAGTTGCTTAGAGAGATAGAGATGAATGCTTCTTTGTTCCCCCTTTTGATATGATAGTACATACCCTCTCATGTAAGAATCAATCTTCCCTTTTAAGCTAAGCCAAGGGGGCAAAGTAGTAATACCTATGGAAAGAAAAGTCTCACAAAACGTGATCTGGAAAGGCTTATCTATACGTCTTTCTAGCATATGCGCTCTTCCCCCTTTCGCGATTGGAGCTTATCACTACTTGGAGTAATGAAAAATATCTAAACTTAAGGTTGATATATTCATATACAACTTTTGGACATCTGATACATACAGAAAGGAGTCAAAGAATGTTCTATGAATTTATATATAATATAGAAAAATGTGTTAGAAAAAATAGTAGGCTTAGAATAGTTTATTTCCATAATTTGATGGTATTATGATTATTAGGTATTATACTGATCGTGGTAATAAGTATAAAATCAAACCCTTGATGAGGAATCATAAACTTTACGAGTTGAAAGTCTCTATTGGTGATAATCTCTTCTTACATTTTAGAGATTCTTGCACATTGCTGCCTAGCTCTCTTGCATCGTTGGGAAGTACATTATGCCTGAATTATGCCCTAAAGGTTCTATCCCACATGAGTATTTGGTTGTGTCTGATCTTCAGGTTAAAAGTGAGGATTTGATAAACTATTTTCGATAAGATATCCTTATCTTTGGTGGTGTGATGTTGAAAGCTCAAGAGATTAATTGGTCTAAGTACCATATTGATGTTAAGAATGTGATGACTGTGTCTGCACGTTCTCTTAAAATCTTTCGTAAGAAATATTTGGATGATAATACCTTTCATATCCATATACCTACTAGAAACCAAGACACTTTTATTAGACGTGGCTATTATGGGGGTCATGTGGATGTCTATAAGCCTTATGTTGAGAATCTATACTACTACAATGTTAACTCATTATATCCTTATATTATGAAATCCTATCCTATGCCTTGTGGTGTATCTGTCTGGAAGAATAATTTGGAGGGCGTAGATTTGGATAGCTTGTTTGGCTTTGTTGAGGCCTATGTTGTATGTCCAATTAATATATCAAGTCCATTCTTGCCCTATAAGGATAAATTTGGTACTTTACTCTTTCCTACAAGTGAATTCATTGGAGTTTTTTATAGCAAAGAGTTGAAGTTCGCACGTGATTTAGGTTATAAGATAATTCCACTTAGGGGGTATTTTTGAGAAGAAGTCAAGTCTTTTCAAAAGTTTCGTCTCAAACCTCTATGAAAACATACTAGAATCCAAGAAAGCAGGTGATGAGCCTATGACATTTATTTATAAGATTCTAATGAACTTGCTCTATTGTAGATTTGGCATTAATCCAAAAAGTCTATTAATAGAGATCTACGATCAAAAAAGATACAAGAAAATTCTTATAATAGATCATTTTCAATCCACAGAGAAGCTTATCGATCATTACTATATTGTCAATTACTATATCAATAGTAGCTTTGCAGATGACGATGACTAGAAAACTCCTAAGATGTCGGATGTTCAATTGGCTACTGCTATAACTACTTGTGCTCATATTCATATATATCCACACATTTCCAGACCTGACTGTTATTATACTGATACTGACTCTATAGTTCTAGGAAATCCTCTTTCAGATGATTTGAGCTATAGTTAGGGCTCCAAACTTGCCCTCAGGCTGAACTGCTAACTTTAGAAATAACTTATGTTGTGTTAAGTCGCCTAGTAATGCTTAAGGATCTCGCCTAGCATGAAGGAAAAAAATCTCTTTAGTCAGGCTAAACTAATCTCCCTAAGCCTGCTTTATCTATCTTAAGTATAACTGGTTCAAGCTTAAGGATAACGGGTTCTAGAGAAATCTATCAGTCCATGTCCGTCCCCCTAGGAAAGCCAGTAAGCCAACGATCTAGTTTCAGTTGATCCAATTATAGAACTAATGGTTACAGCAAGTGAGCTAGCCCTTTTATTTTTAGGTCTTTCTCTTTCCTTTGCAAGCTGCATTGCAATCCTTGAGTCTGGGCAAATCGATGGATGAGGATGGACGAAGTTCAGGTTAGCACTATCTTTTAAGCCAAAGAAGGGATCT
The DNA here is from genome assembly GCA_014898725.1 of Jacaranda copaia. Classification (NCBI taxonomy): domain Eukaryota; kingdom Viridiplantae; phylum Streptophyta; class Magnoliopsida; order Lamiales; family Bignoniaceae; genus Jacaranda; species Jacaranda copaia. The sequence continues at coordinate 5,183 of JACGDI010005786.1, forward strand.
CAAGCTGATATATTAGACTCGGTTAAGAAATCCCCAAACCTCTTTTTCAGTCTTTGGGACCAGCATCTCTCGATAGCTTTGATCATGGTAGGGTTCACCTTGATTCCCCTTTAGCTTACCATGAACCCTAGCAGTTTTTCGGCAATGACACCAAAGATGCACTTTGCTAGGTTAAGTCTCATTCTGAATTATCTGAGATGATAGAAGAACTTCCTTAGATTTGGAATGAGGTCTGCTCTTTCTTTGGCTTTAATGATCATGTCATCCACATAGACTTCAACTTTCTTGTGGATTATGTCATGGAATAGGGAAATAATAGCCCTTTGGTAGGTTGCTCTAGCATTCTTCAACCCAAAGGGCATAAGAGTGTAGCAAAATATTTCCCCTCTAAACACACTTCTGCCTTCTAGGCCCTCAAAGCTGAAAGAAAAGACAACCTAGCTCAATTGATTGATTGGTATCGTAGCCCCGCGTGTGTGGTAATGGGCAAGGTAGCTTAAAGAAGAAGATGCTGATAGTGAGTAATTCACTCCTAAAAGTTCACCATACTTTCTTTTTGTGGAAGATAAGGTAGTAGGTGTTTTCTTATTCTTAAGGGGCAGAGCCTAAGAAGATGAAAATGTTGGCAATCATAAGGGGATTGTTGCCTCTTCCCTATTTAGGGGTGGGGAAGACCTTGGTCTAAGAATAAAAGTCAGAGCGATTTTTTAGTCCTTTAAGAGTCCAATGTAGAAGAATAGCAGCAAGAACACTGGGGCTAGCATGTCAAAACAACTCCTTCTTGATTAACTTTCTTCTGCGAAAGTAGTAACTAGTAAGGTCAAGGGGGAAAGATGAGAGATCAGGAAGATATCGATTGAGAAGTTTCCAAACCCATTGGTGGAATTCCAAGAATACCACTTTTGAGCTTGGTAGTTTGTAATCAAATCCCCAAGGCTAGTGATTGATTCAAAGGTATCCCGCCTAATTCTCTTTGTCAAAATCACTATACGATGTAAAGAAAAAGGAAAAACGACTATAGAGGTTGCCACCTTGAAAGACGTATCGAAGGCAATATCGAGTGTATCTGAATGCCAATCTCGATATCAAAAAACTCCAAAATAGTAGTCCTCTTCTTTTTTACCTTTGATAGAAATACCTAGCAAACATGACGGAAGTCTTTCGCAAGAAAATCGAGTTTAGAAAGGCTCTCCCAAGTCCATTCCATTAGGAGATTCCAATATGTAGGTTTTTTCTGATTTGTTGGACTACATATTATATCCGGGTTTGTTCTATTCTGATCATACTCTGATTGTTTTTGTTTACTCTTGGAGTAATAAGGATGGTGTGGCTTCTTGGTCTACATTGGGTTGTTGTACGTGCTGGAGGAGCCGTTTATATTTCCTCTCAATTGTGATCGATTGAGACACTCTATACCTTCTGAGTAGAATCGATTGAGATAATCTTGGGTCATTGAGCCAATAATTACAATCCCGAGTTAGTACCTGTTAAAAGTCTTGAATTTGATATTGTTTGTTCTTGGACTTGTCATTATCTGCATACCAAACTTGTTATTGATTGTTCTTTCTTATTCTTGATACATTTCTATTTTGAATATAAATTGATGATTTGTTAGGTGGATTTTCCCCCGATAGATCCCTATTATTTTTTATTGAGAATATCCCTTACTAAGTCCTTTGGACTTACCTCCAGTACTATTCATGTTTCTTAGACAAGATAAAATGGTGAATGTGGATGTTTAGCTTAGGTTGAAGAAGAGATACAATCTATAATTGAATAGGTGCTCGTTTGTAAGTTTAAGATCTCTCAAATGCTAACCTTCAAATAGAGATATTGTGATATGTCAAAGTTGTTATTTAGGATCTGAGGCTTGTATAATTTTGTTGGGTATTGAAGGGTTGAACTATGGTATGTATATTATGTTTTGTTGTGATCAATATGTTGAAATTTTGTCACTGCTTTTGGTTAATTAAGTTTGAAAAAGTTCGTTATGGCCTATTATTGTGAAATCACATTTTAAGTTTGAACTGGAGTGGTGCCTCAACTTAGGTGTTATCCCAAGAGGAGGCACTACAATTTAACTCTTTTATTTAAAAAATATTTCATCAAAATTTAAATTTAATTTTTTCTTAATTTAAGTTTATGATATTCAAAATCTAAGGTGCCTTGACTGGAAGACTTCTGCTCCCATCAAGGTGCTACTCATTCTATAGCATAAGTTTTTTGGATAACTAAAAATAAATTTCTCAAAATTCAAAGTACTTAATTTCCACCAGTGATATCCATCAGAGGTTCAACTTATAATCAAAATATCATGAATCACACTTAGCACATTCAATCCATTCGTTGCATCTATGTCAATAGTACAACAATACAACCATTATCTCTATACATCTATTAATATTATTACCTCATATGCCACATGGTTCAGTTTACCATTATCAATCATTCTTATCTAGGATAAATAACAAAAGAAAACAATACAAGAACTATATGTTCAAATGGCTTAGTGAGTTGTTCGTGCAATAACAACAAAATATGAACTACTCATACATGGTATATAGGAAATAGGTAAGAGTATTATAATTTCCCAAAACTTTGAAAGGAGATTTCATTCAAAATTCTAAGTGATCCATCTCATCACCATCTCATACCAGTGATGAAACTTTACAAAATTCCTTGTTGTTTTATAGAGATTTAAATCTCAAACATGACCACGAGTGGTTGACAAGACAATTGAACAATCACTTGATTTTTGTTAAATATTCGAGTCTCAAAGCACAAGTATTAAGCATATCCAATACTCATATAATCTTATTGTTGGTAGTTCTCCTACTTTGTCACTTCACTTTTGAAAACACGAAAATTCTTATTTCTCCAAATTCTGAGTGATCAACTTGAATAAGTAGACACGCATGAGGCATAGCTAGCCACATGCATGATCCCGCTCATTGACAACTACCTTAATCTAGCTATAAAACATGATTATGCATGTTTATAAGGTATCAATCCAAAGACTAGCCACCATTGGGCCATTTTGCCAGGTCGTCTTTTGAAGCCAATCCTAGGGCTCACCCCCAAGGGTATCAACTATTGAGTAGCATAACACATCCAACGGCATTTCAATTAACATATAAATTCACCATGATAAACAAATAATCAGTAAAGTAACATTAGGCTCATTCTAAGATAAACATGATGATGATAGGAAAATATATTTTGAAATTCATTTTTTCAATTTTCATGCACAATTGCTATTTTCAAGTAAGATAACATAAATCATAATCAAATAAGAGCCATAATCAGCATAAGAGACGATGTGTGGTGAACTTTCACAAATAATTTATTTTATCAAAACTTACGTAAATATGATATTTGGTTCGGGGATGCAACCACTTAAAATGAGTAAGACATTCAAATGAGAATAGCTCAAGAATCACAAGTAAAGAAGTAAGAAAGTCCAAATAAACTATGAAGAGTAATACATGGATCGAAAGTTAATATAGCAAAAGTGAACAACAGCTTGTAATAAAGAAATGGTCAAGTGAAAGTGGCACATTTACTAATATATTTACATAAGAGAAGAAATTACATTAAGCAAGATTAAGAATTGGGATAATAATAGCTCAGGAATTTTAAGCAAGAAGAATAGTTCAGATAAATTATCAGATTCAACACATGAACCAAAGAGCAGCATAGAATAAATGAACAGAAACTATTAAATCTCAAAACAAACAAGATAAAAGAACAAGGATATAATAACAAATACATATGTTCTTTCCCCAGCAAAGAAATCTAATACAAACTCACTTGGTAACTGCGACAAGAGTTCCTTAGTTGTTTGGACTGCTCACAATCTTATTTCCTAGTCAATCCAAGGACTTATATAAAATAATTTAAGTTATACTCTCTATAACTTGTGTATATGAATACAATTAGCTTTCTTATTGAACTGAAAAGCCTAATTTATTCTATTTCGGCATATTCATTTAATCCCAGTGGCATACTTAAATACTTAAGACAATTAAATGTGCTAATCCTTAGTTGCTTGGAGAGTCCATGTCCTTGTTTTCTAATCAATTCAAAGTTCAAAATAAGACAACCTAAACCAACGCTGTGTTGATTTCTGAATCATAACTCTTAATGTACTTAAATGTCCTTGTCAAGTTCCTCAGTTAATTTGTTTGTTTAGTCATAATTTTCTCAATTTTCATATGATACTCAAATGTTAAAGATAAGAATATACCATTGTTCTTAACTCAACAAGTTGGTAAACAAGTTGTTAAAATCTTACTTAAGGTCCTAACAGTATCCCTTCAAGTCGATTGGGTTCAACACTAAAATAATTGTGAGATTAATCCATAACCTAGGCTAAACCATAGTTTAACAATCTTAGTTCATATCATGATTAGGCTTGGATCTAAAAATTTTATTAAATTAGGTAAATTAATTGAATTAAAATTTGATTATGAAATTTACTCAAATTAGATCAAATCCAAATCTAAGCTCAAGTTGGAAATAGTTCAAACGAGTCTAAAATTTTAATTTTAGGTTGACTATCCCGAGCTACCACATACATTAGCCTGAACCACTACGCACCGCCACCATCAAGTGCATCTTGTTGAGGAGAGCGAAAGCCCCAAAATAATTTTGCAATTGGTCATTATTTGGCAAGCCGATTTCCCAAAAAATCAACATGTGTCACAACTTGTTAATTTCTTGGCCGTTGTCAATCTTTTAGTCAAATTAACACCACCACCATGTTGCCTATCCATTTCTGACCAAGACTATGCAAGTCCATCTACAATCAGTCGCCAAAAAATGAAAAACCACCACACCAACCATTAATTACCTCGTCATTTCCTGTGAAATGTTTAATGGTTTTCAATATTTCAGTATGATTGGGTTCCTTTACTAAAAGCTAGCTTTCTACGGTGTTACTTTCAAGTCATATGGCCATTTTTCGGCGATGTGCCACCGAGGTAGGGTTGGGATTGATTTTGAAAATTTGATTAAATTTCATCCTTAACCCTATTTATATAAAAGCATTTTGCAACCCTTTTAATCTGACCCTAAAATTTCCCACCACCTTGAATTAAGTCCTCCTAAATTTTAACCACTTTCAATTTCACCTTTGAGCTTCAATTCAGTCACAAAAGTTTTATTATTTGTACATTGACCCCTTAACCTTTCTAATTTCTGGCAATTAAGTCCAAATTTAATTATTTTAAAGTCTTTTGACTTTTAGCTTGCTCACATTGACCCTTAATATTTTTTATTTGGTGCAATTGGGTCCTGAATTTAATTAATGTTCAATCCCTTTTTAATTTTTTGTGTTGATACTCATATCTCAATTGATTTAATTAGCAATTTGACATTGGTTTAATTCATTTATTTAAAAAATATTTCATCAAAATTGAAATTTAAATTTTTCTTATGTTAATTTTATGGTATTCAAAATTCGGGGTGTTACACCTCATGCAGACATATGATTGTAGCATCCACTGTCTATAATCGACACATCATTCAAAGCATCATTAGTAGAAGAATGAGTCATAAACAACTTACTTTCTCCTTCAAAATTTTCCATGAAATTGGCTTAATTTCTTTATTCCCTCTGCTTAGTCCAACAATTTGCTTCTCTGAGGCCAAACTTTTTGTAGTAATTGCATTAAATATTGCTTTTGAACTTTTGTTCAACTTCTTGTCATCTTCCTCTACCTCTAGCATAATCTTTACCTCAGAATCCGCTTCTGCTATGACCTCTGCCTATAATATTTTCTTTAGTGATTTGACTCCTCTTTCACATAGAATGCCTTTTCCTCAATCCTTTCTTGTGTAGCTTTTAATCGATCCTTATGAGCTTGCAAGGAACTCATTAGTTCATCAAAAGAATAGTCAGATAAATCATATGACTTTACAATTGCAACTACAATATGCTTAAATTTTGGAGAAAGACTTCCCAAAACTTTAGAAACAACTATTTCATCTTTAATTTGTTCACCATATGTTTTCATTTGAGTAATAATGGTAGTGACTCTAGACAAATAATCCTGTACAGCTTCACCATTTTTCATATGCAATTTCAAAATCACATTGGAGGGACTGAAGTTTTATGATAATTGCCTTTGATGAACCCTTGAACTCTTTTCCCAAAATCTACCATGCCTTAAATGCTTGCTACCGCAATACAGGAAAAAATGATTCATGAAGTGCTTGTTGAACGAGAAACAAGGCTTTGGCATCTTTTCTTTTATTTTCTCTCTATCTTTGTTCCTCATATGGGCCTGCAAACCTGTTCTCTACCAAATCTCATTACTCTTGAGACCTAAAGGGAGTTCTCATTTTGATGCCCTAAAACTCATATTTGTCTCCATTAAAAATGGGAATTAATTGCTAAGATGTGGAGTTGCCATTTACTACCATGATTTTCTATTTTTCTTTTTAGTTTCACTTCTTTAAGTGTTTCTCTCTTTATCTCTTAGTTAAAGATGAGACCAGGCTTTCGATACCACAAATTGTTAAAGAGAAAGGAATAGAAAGCTAACATAAAAATAACAAAAAAATAGAGGTTGAACTCTTTTTCTTATTGTTGTCTGCAGTACATAACCTAAACCCTTCCCCCCCAAAAAAAAAGCAAAAAGGCCTATTTATAAGTTTACAACTAGATAGACTCAAATCCACTAAACCACTAAGACCACTAACCAAATTTTTTTGCAACAATAAAACATACTTGGTTGACTATTTGACCAACCAAATCAAAAAAAATAAGGCATTACTGACAAACTAACCAAGGATAAGTTTATATTTAAAGATTAAGTCAAATTTTGAATAATATTCTCAACTATATTAGTATCAAACATATTTTTGTCTCAATGAATATCTACATAGGATAATGGGATTCAGAGACTTGCATGAATAAGATCTCCTATGTTAACTACAAGGGCTTCTGGTACATGAGGGACATCGACCCACTAGTTTCAATGCTGCACTTGGAGCTCTCCTAGATTGTCTTGTAGAAGGACTGTTATGAAGTCATTGTTCGAATGTCTTTTTGTGCCTAATGTGAGATTGGACTCTAGACAGGGTGGATAGTAACGATAGGTCAATGAAAAGGGTTCTGAACTTTCCATTTTTATGAGTTGGTTTAGGCTCTAACATCAATTTAAACAAAGATCACCTTAATCCCATCACTTGTTTTGAGTATTCTATCATGATGTGATGTCCTTACATTAGGATTAAGAAAAATTTTCTTACAAGGTATGAGTTTTGATGTGATATTACTAAAATATATTGATGAACAAAATTTAACAAGATTGAAGGACTTATACAGGGCCACATGGCAACATGTCCTCTGAGTGACACTACTTTAAATGAGCTTATTAATATACTTTTTAGGTATACAATAATTTTACCACCTTACTTAACAATTACTCTCAAGATTTTTAACCCTCTCGTTATTGGTTTTAATGGGCATGTAGGGAGTTTTTGCTGAGAAAGATCAATAACCTTAACTTGTTTTTAATTCAAGGGCCTGCTTGAGTTTTGGACCTTTGACCTTGGTTAGAAGAAAACTCTTTGATGTCAAGCAGAATGACGTCAATATATTTAGTTCATTGAGTCTATACATTATACAGTAGTTGGACTCGAGGTAAACTTGTCTAGTTAATTTTTGAATAAGTCAATTAACATCTTTGTAGTATGGATTGGTGAGATGGGATAAAGGAAGATTAATATGTTTGGGCTAGATCTATCAAGGTCAAAAGTTTTTAAGATAGGTCATTTAGATAGTGAATGTGATCTTTTCTCCATTGGTTGTTTGTACTTAATGAATAAGTATTTTATGGTAGTGTGTTGAGTTGGCAAAACACTTCCATCAAAGGTGGTGGTCCAGAATTTGCACACATGTCATCACTGGGCGGCTAAAGTTAGCAATCATATTGGCTCCAAGTTGAACTTTAACTCACATAAAAAGACATGGACCAATAGAGTGTTTAGTCATTTTGACTAATTCTAAGTGTCTTTTGGGTATTTCATAAGTTATATACATCACCCTCTCTAATACAAATCAAGTTTTGTGTCTATGAACTCAATACGGAAGATCTTACATTTACTCTCTAATGCTAGAGAAACAAGAAGAATTGGAAAGAGAGAGATAGTAAAACAACAAAGAAATTTGTGTTTCTATCAACAAATTGCACTTGTTCACAAGCAAAGATGATGAATCTACTGAAAAATTAGCAATTTCCTGAATATTTCAAATTCATCTAGAATTGCAAAGGAAAAGTTTCCAATAAAAACTCACATGCACCCTACAAGCAATTCTTGTGGTGGATATGGAGCAATAGAGTAATAAATCAAGTCCCACCAGTTAGCTAAACAAATCAAAGTTGTTGAATATCATCTTCATCATGAAATCCCTAGTGTAATATTCCTTCCATTGTTTGCAAGAATGATTGCGGGGATTGGAACAGAAGCCATCATTCCAATTCCATTGCAATATCATGGAACGACTATTCCAGTCATTTTGTCATTTCAAGTATTCAAAAAATTTCAAAAAGAAATCTGGAGAATTTTAATACATGTAAAAGTACCTAGTAACATTTATATTACGAATGTAGCATAATTTTGAGTGCTATAAATTGATATAAGAAATAACTTAAGCTTTGTTACAACACTGATGATAATATTTTATAAATTCTCCATTCAACTTATAAAGTACATATATTGAAAAACTATTCTACAACACAATGAAAATGAAATGGATATAATGAAATTACATGATTAGTTATACCAAGCATAGCAAAATAATGTACAAAAACTCGAGTAAATTCATTAGACTTTAGAGTATATTTGACGAAATATAATTAGATAAACATATTCTAAAAACTAATTACACTGGTTTTCAACTTTTCAAAATGTAATAATTAATTAAAACTTTTACATTCATTCTATATATCAATATAAACTTATATATAAATATTATATTTTTACTGATAAGTTTTTGTTTTTTTAAATTTAAATAGAAAATTAAATATTTAAAAATATCAATTTTATTTATTTTTGTTCTCTCTTTGAAAATCTTAAATAAATCTCCAAATAATTAAAAAGATAAAATTTAAAATAATTACATAAATTGCACACATATTTTAGATTAATATAAATTTAACATTTAAATTTAGTTACTATGAAAAGTATACAAATATTTAATTGTTAATACATTTGATACTTAGAAATTAAAAGGCACAAATAAAATTCAACTTCAAATGAATAAAATGGGAAATTAAAATATTATCCTAAATTGACAAAATAAAAATAAAATTAAAAAAAGAAAAGAAAAGAAAGATAAGGAGAAATCATCTTAAGAGAAGTCATCTTGGAGAGTAAGAGGGGGTACAAATTCAGTCAGAAATCAGAATAGACAGCTTGCAATTAATTAGGGGCATTAATTAGAATAGACAACATGATTAAAATTTTTTATAAATTTTATTAATTTTAGTTATATTAATTATAAAGTTTCATAAATTCTATAATCAGATATTATTCCAACATTTTAAAAAATTATTTTTGAATGTTGGCAGAATACCCTCCAAGTGAAACCTTTCTTTATTCTAATTTTATTCGATTGTCACAAAGTGAAATTTGAACTACCATAATCAGATTCATGTAATAACTATTTAATCATTTTAGAACGCACAAGATCATCGGAATCATGCATAAATTAGAGTCTGTTTGATTTTATTTTCAAATCCATTTTCAATTTTCATGTATTTTTAAAAGTTGAAAAACAAATTATGAATTGGAGATGAAAATAAAAATATATTTAGATGAAATGTTAGAAAGTAATTATTAAAATAGGTGTAGGATTGAAAAGTATGTTGATTTGTATTTTTTTATATTTAGAAAAATTTGTTTTCTAAAATATATGTATATTTAATTAATTTTAAAATTATAGTGGGTGTTTTATTTTAAATCAAATTTGAATTTAATTAATACAATAGTAGGATGATAAGGTAGATTTAGAAAGGGTTTTAAAAAACAAAGGAAATATTTTGAATGAAAAGTGATGGTTTCTAATTTTCATTTTATGATGGAAATGAAAATGGGACTTGGAAACCTAAACAAACGACCTTAGGCTTTGTTTGGTTATGTTTTGAGCAGTTTTTGAAAAATATTTTGGGAGAAGATGTTATGGGAGTTAAGATGGGGAATGTGCTAAGTGTTTATTTATGTTTTGAGGAAATGGGAAAAATAGTTTATAAGAAGAATTGTTTGTTTGGGAATATTTTGTAGCCTGTAGGAGTTTTTTTTTTTTTTTTTTTTTTTTCTGTAAATATCAAATCAGTTACTTTTTGTTGGATTTTTGGGTGAATTTTTTTTATATATAATATACATATATATTGATGAATGGTTGTTATATATATAGATAGATATATGATTGTAGGGAAATAATATGTAAATAATTTAATTAATAATTTAATTTAAAAGAATTTTCTGAATTAATGAATTTGGATAATTTATGATATTTTGATTTTTTGTATTTATTAATATAAAAATCAAATAATCATATTGTGGTAGAGATTAATAATTAATTTACTTAAACTAAATATTTTTTTCAATAAAGAATAATTAAAATAATGTATCAACAAAATGACTAATTTTTATAAATATTCTAAAAAATTTATTAATTTATATAAAATACAAAATTATTTTATTTTTAAATTCTTGAATTATTTTATGAAAAAATAACATAATTATTAAATGAGTTTTCTTCTATATTCTAAAAAAATTAAATTATATTTATTACAAAAATTCTAATTAATTAAAACATTTTGATATTACTTAGAAACAACTAAATTATTTATTTTAATATTTTTATCAATTAATATAATTAAATTATTAATAATTTATTAAGTTTATTATATTACACAATAAAATTTGATTAATATTTTGTAATTTATTAGAAAAACTGATTAAATCATATAATTTATAAAAAAAAATAATTAATTTATCAGAAAAATAATATATCAAAAGATGATTAATGACAATTTCTTAATGGTGCATTTGAGTTCAGTTAAGTGCTATGGTAATATATAGTTCAAAATTATTTGACATACTTTTTAAATGAAATATTATACTTTTTTATTCTTAAACAAAATTAAATGAAAATATAAACTTCAATTAAATTTAATTTTTACATTCTTTTCAAATTTAATTACTTAAATAGAAATATAATTATATAATTTATAAATAAAGATATAAATTTTGTGATTTTTATAAATAAAAATGCAAATTTATTAAACTTGTAAAATAAATATTAGAATTTTTTAATTAGTGAATTTTAATATTTTCTTTTATGTATGTATGTGTGTGTGTGTGTGTGTGTGTGTGAATAAGTTAAGTGAAGTGAGAGGGGGAGGAATGAATAAGTGAAATGAAATGTAGAGTGAGAAAACTAAGGGGTAGGTATAGTTCTTATGGTATAAGATATTTTTATTTGTTTTGAAAACGATATTTTGGGTATTAAATTGGGCATTTTGGAAGTTAAAATTGAGGAATGTGTTATAATATTTGGTAATGTTTGGGGAGATGTAAAACATTTTGTCAAAATGTAAACAAACGAGGCCTAATTATTCCCAAAAATATAAATAAAAATCCATCAAATTCCCCAACACATTCATATTTTTCAACCCCACTTTTAAAATTTATTATCCTAAAATACATATTATAATCGAACATAAAACATAACCAAACATTAGCTAAAGTATTTTGCAACTTATTAATGTGAAAAATGAGTATGAAAAATTTTTACAAAAAATTACAATGAACCTTCGGGAACGCTTATATATCATTCATTAAAAATAGTCTTCCTATTTATAACCAAAAAAATATAGCCAACCATAAGATATGTCCCAGTGGCATTAATTTCAGAATATTCCTCATATTAGAATAATTAAGATGAGATGTCATTTATTTGAATTTACTTCCATATACAATGCACGCCCGGAAGGAGGATACTTAATATTCTCGAAATTTCATTCTTGCAAATATTTTTTTGTATTTAGGTTTTTTTAGGCTTAATATTTATGAGTCTATTTTTTTTTTTAAGGGCTTTAGTCTATTAGGATTTTGATATCCTTCTTACTTCAATTGGGTTCTTTGGCCCTTTAACTCATTTTATTAATTTGATTCATTGAAACTTTTATAGTTATTTTTATTTTTTTATCCTTGTGAATTCAATTAGTCATAACATCGAGCCCTCCTATTTTCAATTTGAAAATTTTCTACATACTGATAATAAAGTAAAGTTCAATAATAATTTTTTATCTTACCTTAATTCATTAAAATAAGGTTATTAATTAATTAAATTTATTAATCGGGTTATGTATGTAGATTCATGTTTACTCAACTTTCGTATAAATTGCAGTTCAATAGTCTTCAAAGCATTAAGGGGTTTTTGAGAGCACCTCGTTTGGTGATTTTGTCTTCACTCAAGGAGTTAGTAAAATTTTGGCCAAGTTGAAGAGAGAGAAAGGATAAGGGTTTTATGAAGAGCACATAGATAAGTCCCAAAGGTAACTTCCGTTACATTTCATCTTTTCTTTGTTCTTTCACCTTGCTTTATTCATTCGTAAATTTTTATCCAACTCCTTAGAGTTAGTAAAACGTTTTAGAAACTCATTGAGTCAAGTCATATAGAGGATAGGTCTTGTTCTAAGTTTGATTTCATCATGAATCAAAATTCCAAAGAGTAAGAGAAGGCAGTAAAAGGTACGCCATTGCCAAGTTGTCATCAACTGCCCTAGGGATAGCCAGTGTGATTGCATCCATCCAAGCATCGAAGCAAACACCTTTGTGCACTTGTCTTGGGCACTTGCAGGGCGCCAAAAGTCATTGCCTATTAGGTGGTTGGCAAATGCTACCTTCAATGGTCGTGGTTGTAGAGATTGTTCATGTTTGCCTAGACATTCTTCTCATGTTATCACAATATATTTGAATTTTGTGGGCCCTCCATTGGGCGTATCGCCTGATCACATGCTAGTAAATGAAAGTGATTCTTAAAAAGTTGAAAAGCTAAAGTTTAGTTTATGAGTTACTTTCCATATTAGAGTTTAGTTCTAAGTCCAGAGTAGAGGGCTCTTTTGATGAGGAGTTGAAGTTGTTCCTATCATTGATAACATTTTTGTTCAAGTGGCAAAAGTTAGAAATTTACTCCTGCTTGAGTTAGATATTTTGAGATGTCAATTATGTATTTTTGAAGGGGTACTTCATCATGTTCACTAGTTACTTCAGTAGTGGGTTTTTATACTCCCAGATCCTTTGTTGTTAGATATGGTGAGGAATTATAAAGTATGTCTAAGTCAGTTTGTCCTTGATTTTTTTGCATATTTTGTGGGGTTTCGATAGTACCTAACTGACTTATATAGTTTTCATTCTTTATTTGGGGTTTGTAAAGTACCTAATAAGCCTTCCTTTCATATCTTCCCTAAACCAAGTGGCAAGACTTTGAGTGAGTTGCCTTCTTCACAAAGGTTTTGGAAGAAGAGATACTTCTTTGTTCACAATGAGGGTTTGGGAATTTCTTGTGAGTGAAGTAGTTCTTCGTCCTTATTCATGTAGGTAAAGTTCATTATGACCTTCGCTTGTTTTTTGAGGATATGAGGTTATTCGAGTACCTCTCTTGATGTGACTTACATGTTTTTGGCAAGTACCTAGCCTATTTTTCTTTTCCTTTATTGCTAACGCATATGTTTATTAACTTATGTTTATTTTCAACATTCTTTGCTTTTCAGTAGGAATGAAGGCCAACTTAGCGAGAATATGCACTAGGAAAGTGGAAAGAGGTTCACATAAGAGGCACATAGTAAAGTAGCACTATAGGGAGTCTTGGGAGACATCTGAGCCCCCCCCCCACATTAGCAGTTGAGTGAAGTGTATGTCTAGCTACCTTTAATGGTGTGTCAGGTTGGTGTAAATGAGGAGCCTAAGGTGGTGATTTCTAGACCAATCAAAAAGCATACGTGCGAGCTAATCGTTGAAGGTAATTTGCAGTCATCTAATCCATTCTATGCCAATGAGAGAAACTTGCACCAAAAATAAGGGGTTAACTTACATTAGGATGTCGATGAGAGCACATTTAACATTGATAGCATATGAGGTATAGTAAGTGAATATGATCAGGGAAAGTTAGAGATATACTATTCATCCTAATTAAATCAACTGTTGCTAGGGACTTTGCTTGGGTAAGTATTTGTTTCAACAATGGTTGATCAGTTAGAAATTTGAGATCTAGGTACAAAGTCGATTTAATGCTCAATTCCTCAAAATGTTGGTAAACCCATAGGTATCTCATTAGAGAATACATCATCAAACTCCTATAATAAAGAGACAGAAACACTATGCAAATCAGGGTTAAAGTCATTTTCAAATAATAAAACCTGCTTATATCTAACCACTGTCAAAGCTTTCCTGCTTAGGAATTTAAATATCTTTCTTTTGCATAGAAACATTACTTTTTCTCAACTTTTTCATTCTTCACTAACTCTTTCTTTTCACTCTCTTCACTTTTCTCTTCTTTTTTCTCGTTTCACTCACTAACTTCTTCTCTATTACATATCTCTTTTTCTTGTTTGCACTTGTGTAGTCGCTCACCATTAGGCATTTATTGTTATTCTTTTCTCTCATGGACTCTTCTCTCTCATTATTCTTTTTAACCTCATAACTCGAACTCCCATAACGAGAAGATTGTTGAAGTTTAATGTGGTCAAGGTACACTTCCTTGGGTGATAAAGGTGCAAAAGTGATTTTTTGTCCATTATGCTCAAAAGAATATCTATTCTTGTACCCATCATTCATTACATGTCTGTCAAATTACCATGTCCTACCTAACATATGCCAGCTAGCATGGGTACTACATCACAAACCACCATATCGCTATATCTTTCAATAGCAAAAGCTACCACAACCTACCTAGTAACTTTTACCTCTCCACTATCATTAAACTATTGTAACCTATATGGATTAAGGTGCTTATCACACTTCATGTAACACCCTAAATTGGTGGGGCAAAAATTTTATTTGATTTCAAAATTTACAAATGAATTGCAATGTTAAGTTTCCAAAGTAATAGTTATAATATTAAATTTGAAATGGACCTTAGTTAAGTCATACTTAAATTAATTATAGCTTTGGTGTGATGTTGGAAAATTTTGAGGACCAAAATTTAATAAAAATTGGACTTAACTGCATAAGTTGAGAACAAAACAGTTCAATATGTGAAAGGAGATAAGGAGCCAATTAATAACTCTGGGGTAAATGTGAGGGATTAGAGAGCAAAGGACCGAATCATAAGTTGAGAAAAACATTGGGGGGCCAAATTGAGATTTTTCAATGTTTAAAAAATATAAAAGAAAGATCCCCCCATTTGTTTGAATTCTCACAAGCAAATCCACTAGCTTCATCTCTGTTGTTTTCACTTTACCGTCATCAGAAAACTCCCAACCTAACTCAACATATCTCTTCCCCTCACTGAGATGAACCAACCAACACCAAAATCACCGCAAACCATCCCCTAGAGTGGTGGCAATTTGAAGACTAAAGCAGATAGTGGTGGACGGTGATGATCACAGTGGTTCCAACATTTGAAGCTCACAGCCGAAGGGTGTAAACTAATAGGCTTGATGAGTAGAAGCTAATGGTACCTTAAATTTGAGGTTTTGACCAATGGCAAAGAAGTAATTAAAGAGAAAAACATGTGGATGCCAACAGTGGGCTATGATGGTTTTCCTTAAATTAAGTGGCGACCATTATGCAAACCATGAAATTGACTTGTGCATTTTGCTCAATGCAAAGAGACACGTTTGCTAGTGGTGATGAAATTCAATTATGACAATGGCTCACAGCAGAGCTCCAAGGACCGATGGCAACACGTTGGTGGCTAAAGGTCAGTTTGTTTGGGGCGGCGATCTGGGTACATACAAGCTACTATCATGTGGTGATTTAGCATAAATTAGGTTAATTGGGTAAAATTCTGATTGATCAATTTAAATTAATTCCTAAAATTAATTTAGTTAAATTGTTAAGATAATTTTGATATAAATATTTGTTGTTTGGACCCAAAACATACAACTAGACTGAATGATTGGATATTAAAGTCAATTATAATTAATATGTGACTTGGACTATTAATGAAAGCTTAATAATCGTTAATTATGTTAGTGTATATGAAAATTTTAAATTGTATGATGTTTACAAAGATTGATTATTATTTTTAGGAAAATATATAAAATTTGTAGAGATTATCTAAATTTAGTAATTATGGACTAAGAACATTAAATTGGATATTTTGGGTAAAAATGACAACTTGATCCAAAATCGATAAGCTGCTTGATTGTTATTATTTAAATATAGTGACTTGTCTAGAAACTCCAATCGTGAATTGATTTCAGGATAAAACCTTAATTGTTTGACCAAATCAAATGTATAACAAATTTAGTAAAATAACATAAAGTAGTCTAAGGCATTGGATTACTATAGCATAGTATGCCATACAAGAACTTGACTGAGAATTAGAAGAGCAAGATGTTTTGCATGGAATAAGGGAATTAATATTATTAAAACACATAAGTAATTGTAATTGCTTTTAAAGAAATGCTATATGGTCATATTGAAGCTTATATGTTTTATATTGAAAAAGGTGGCAAGAATCCCAACCTTCCTGATTTGTAAAGAATTGCCAGTTTCAACATTGAGATCCAAGGTGAGGTTATAGCCACCTTTATTGCAAGGAAAAAGATTATGCCTGTTAATCATGAATCTCAGCTTGTTCACATGTGTTCCATCAATTTGCCATCATCCTAATGTTTAGAGCAGTTTGCGTTTGATAAATTCATGCTCTTTGTAGTCCCCAACCTTGCTGGTTGGTTCTATAAATGATTTATTGCCCTTTTAAAATGTCATCGAGATGGTCTTGCCAATTGATTATTTCTTTAATTTTGTAATTCATTGTTCTGAACTATTATTGGAATGATCTTGCTGATTAATTATTTTTATTCATTGAGTACATTTTTTTGAACTGCTATAAAGACGGTCTTACTAAACAATTTTTTACTATTTTACTAAACTTCCTATTTGAAGCTCGTTGCATTCCATTATTATTTGATAGTGGTATAGTTGTTTAAATTATGAATCCACTATTGGAAAACTGAACATTTACTGATGCCCATTGCCCTTGGGAGAAATTGGGCCCAAGACTAGGACCAAAAATATGACCAGGTGGAATGAATCGATGCTCATTGGTCTCCTAGCTAGTACCTTCCATGATCTTAACCTGCAGGTAGTTGGAGATAACTATCTGCAAGCACAGGGTTGGCATGTGACTAGCCATGTCATATAGGTCGACCGTCTAAACTAATAACTCATGATTTGGAAGGATAAGGTGTTTGTTTCATATTGATCTATGAGAGTTATAATGTTGGAGACCCATCAACAACTCCATTGTTTATATATCGTATTCCTTACTAACTGATTATCACTTATGGATGATTTATTCTGAACTTTAATTATTCGAGTCTATCCGTATCAATTCATGTTGTTGTGTAATTAGCTTCATGTAAACGTTTTTATGAGTAACTTGTTTCTTTGATTTCTTTCAAAGTGCCTTAGTTATCTTCTTTTCATTTGATATATGTGCATGGGTACTAATTGTTATTTCACCTCACTAAGTTATTATGACTTATGCCTCTCCTATGTT